>CAJNIZ010002813.1:12872-25149 GCA_905231905.1 Symbiodinium pilosum | reverse complement strand
CCCCCCCCCCAATATTAGATATTCTGAATATTTTACGATAGACCACCATGGGGAGTATTTAATATTAAGGATGGGGGGGGGTGAAATATAGGGGGAGGGCATACAATAGAATCTCACCACATATGCTTCAACCAGAAAACTGGGTTGCAAATGGCCCAGGAATCATTGGATGGCTTGCGCGTGGTTCGGTGTGAGCTGGCTAAACTCAGAGAACTGGGTGGCTGCAAGCGGCCTGAACCAACGAGACGTTGCCGCTTGACCTTTCACTGTCAGGGTCAGGGATCTGTTCCCTAAACCCTAAACCCTGAATGAGGGTAGGCTGGGTTCTTGTTATGGTTGTAGGTAAAATGGCTGAGTTGGCAGGATGTTTTGTGCAGGTGTAGTTTTTGTTTGGAGCCATGCGGGGTCGACATGGTTGGAGTCCCTACAAACAGTAGCACTTTTGCCATACAACAGGAGGACCATTTGCTTGTTAAATACCATCCAGGACCGAATTACACCCCAACCTTAAATTCTAAACCCTAACCCTAAACCCTAAACCCTATAAACCCCAAATCCTAAACCCTACACTAGACCCCAGCATGGCAATCCTTCAAGGACTTAGTATGAGAGCATATGAGCTATAGTCTATAGTCTAAACTCCCTAAAGAGGGTTATATAGGGGTTTAAATGGGGAGTAGTATACGGGTTATTAAGGGGGATACTGGGAGTTTGGATTATAGCCATTATAGCCCATTTTGACAGCATCTAGGAGACAAAAAATGAGGATATTGGGATGTATAGCATTTAGGGCCCAGGGCTTATACTCACCCAAATTAATCTGGCAATTCATCTCGCCTGCTGTAAAGGGATATCCGTTTTGTAGGGCGCACTTTCGGGCTTCCACAATAAGTTGGAGGGAAAATGAACTCCAACCCCTATGCATCCCAATATTATCCCTATCTGCCCTTCGTATTAGCCTTATACAGACCCCTAAAGCGGACTTCCATGTCAGTTTGGGGAGTCCAGGATCAGGTGCGCAGAGCCCCAACCAAACCCTAAAACCTTCTAAACCCTCTAAACCCTCTGAACCCTCTAAACCCTAAACAAACTTGCAAAATTGAAACCTGAAACCTCCCTTGAGTGGGCTTCAGGGCTCAGGGAGCAAGAGCGAAGGCTTAAGCAAGCCCAATCCCTCGCCCTATACCCTACCTGTGACCCCAATTACCTACGTTTTTAGGATTATATAACTATCACATAAGGGGTTATTGCCACTTAGCTGAAGGTAACTAGGATTGCAGGTAAACACCGAAAGTTTTCACCGCTTTGAGCGCTCATCCCGGAACACGTGTACAATGGTCAAGTGTTTGGGGTTTACGCTTTAGGCTCCTGGCTTTTGAGCCTATGGGGCATCAAATGGAAAAAGGCCAAGGAAACTCACATGGAAACTGGGTTGATGCGGAAAATTTGGGGATGTAGAGGACAGTATTGGAAGAGGATTGTTATTTGGCTGTTTGGAAACCATTCCCCCAACACAAAAGCTTCAGAGCCTATAACGATCATATGTACTATAGTATATATATATATACTGAATTTTTATGGGGAACTACTATAGGAGCTATTAAGGGGGATGTTACCAGTTTAGACTACGGCTCACGTGGCTATAGTTGGGTCCTAATATGGGGGATGGGGATTACCAAAAAGCTTTCATTACTACGTAGATCTTGGAAGGTCCTGCCTAGGGTTCAGTGTCTTAGGGTTTAGGGGGTCAGGGTTCCGGGTTCCGGGTTCAGGGTTTGGGGTTTAGGGTTTAGGGGTGTAGGGGTGTAGGGCTCGGGGTTTCAGGGTTGGGGATGTGGGGTTCAAGCTCCGAAAGCTGCAGAACCCTGGACAGATAGCAGCTGTCAGGAGGATACTTTCCACCGGCGTCTCTTACATGGGGGGTCAGTGGGACTTAATAAGTAGGTTAATAATGCGGATAATTGGGGTTATTATATGGGTTATAGGGGTTATAAGCCTACTTACTAAGTCCGCCTGACCCTCCAAGTAGAACCCAAATGCCCTTGTGCTATTTTAAGAGCGCCAGAATGTCGTGGTCACCTCTGCTCAATTGGCAAAACATGGACTTGGTTGTGTAGCGTCCCCCAAAGTGGACTGCAGATTTGACAGCTCTAAACCCTAAACCCCATTGCTGAGGCGTACCAGTACCTCTCATGCATGCTCTGGCCGGCGCCCAAGAAACAGCTGTGCCAAAACTGGGGCGGGTTAGGGTTTTGGGCAGTCAAGTTACCATACTCAAATGTAAAATGCCATGGGAGCTGGGGCTACATCGGGGATATATAGGGACTTCAGGAATGCAACGACAGGTATTGTACCATCCTAATATGGTACGATGTAAGGTTTCCTTATCACAGTAACTTATCCTCAACGACATAGCAACCATCCAGGAAAGAGATAGCAAGGGTGGGCGCTTTGCTGCTGCTGCTGCTGCTGCTGCTGCTGCTGCTGCTGGGGGACATTCTGTGCCGGGATAGGGGTTTGAAGCTTAGGTTGCTGTGCCTAGATATCAGGCTTCCAGGCCTCATGATGAAGGGCAGCCAAGCTGAAATGTACTCCAAATTACCATGGCACTCCACGTACGCAGACTTCGAAGGGCGTTATATGTCAAAGTGGAGGAGAGCAGAAATCATACGGGTGATAGTAAGAAATCCATAGAAATCCTGCGTGGCCTGAGTACCCTAAAGTGTGGGAATGGTGGTGCTATAGCATACTCAGGTCATGCAGTATTTGTAGTATCAACAGCAGTAACAACTTTGCAGCAAGCGTACTGAACAAAATGCTAAACCCTAAACCCTAAACCCTAAAACCCTAAACCCCTAAACCCCTAAACCCTAAACCCTAAATCCTGAAACCCCTAAAACCAGAAACCCAGGTCCTTCGCGCAGCTCGGTGTCGGTGAGTTTGTACTACCACCCACGAACCATCTGGAGATGGTGCTGAACGCGCGACTCGGCTCTTAGGGTATTGTGTTACCCAGAGGGTCCAATATACCCAATACTTAGGTCCCTTTAAAGGGGATGTATAGGGTTTAGGGTTTAGGGTGCATGTACCCAATAATTAGCACTTGCGTTTTGGGTAATAGTAATTCTAGTATAGGTATTGGGTAAGTATATGATTCTTAGGTAATTGGAACCTTTAGGGTTAGGGGTTCGTGTTTCGGGGTTTGGGGAATTTTGGGTGTCAGCCTGAAACCCGTATCAAGTCGGGCTTAAGCAGGGGTTGGGAAGAACAAGCCAACACACCAATATTTGGTTTGTTGGGCAGGAGAGATATGCATGGTTGTGACCTACACAACCCTCCCACTCTCCCTGCCACCCCCTGCCTCCCGCGAAAAGGTGGCTGGAGGGTGGGGGTGAGTGAAAAAGGGAGTTGCGGGAGGTCGGGAAGTAGTGGGTGGGAGGGTGGGGTTGTGATTCTACGGTACAGGCCGGTTCGGTTCGGTCAATGCATGGTTTCAAAATCAGTGATGCTAACGGTTCGGTTGGCGACGCACTGCGGTATGCGATAAAAGTGTTGTTGCAACAGCCTTTCGATATGCCGTTGCAAGATATGCCGCCCTCCACACGCTTGGGTATGTCGCGCCATTTCTACATATTACCTCCAGCTGCTGCGCAGCAAGGACGACCTAAACCCCTAAACCCTAAGCTCCCTAAACCCTAAGGCGTTCGGCAGGTGGAGCCAGTGGGGCAGGTGCTGTAGGCGAACATGTGTGGCGCAGCCTTTAAACACCCCAAATGCCAACACGCTTCAGAGTCAGCTCCTCCATGACTCCCAGAAGGCGGTTTAGGGTTTCGGGTTTTCAGTTTAGGGTCTAGGGTTTGAGAGAGTCTAAAGGGCCCTAAATTACAAGGTCGTAGCATCATCTCCACAATGCCTTAAAACTCTTGCGCAAATTCCCTCACGTTTGTGTCTTCACCTCCCATATGCTCTTGCAAGCCACTTCTTCCAATCTAGGTAGGAAAATCCAAGCAGCAGGCCTAGTTTTTCGCGATATGCCAGCCTAGTTCCGAATGCACCCTGACCCTTACTGCTGAGCTTCAGCTGCAAACTGCAAAGGTTACCCATCCAAAGTTTCGGGTTTAGTCGTCATGTCCCCAGTTCTCTGCTGAGACGTAAGACTTAAGCCGTATAGCCCTAAGACCTTACGTGAAAAGATCCATCTAGTCTGGCACTCGCAAGATCTTGTTGCTGCTGTTGTAGGGGTAACTTGAGTATTTTTTTATTTGGGGATACTGCGGTACCCATTATAGAGCAAGATTCCATCCTCCTTTTGGGGTATAGTATCTTATATAAGGAATATGATCTTACTAGGTTCAACCACCAAAACAAACACTACTCAGATCTTATTGCTGATGTTGCAGGGGTAACTTGGGGTTTATACAGGGATGAATTTCACCTCACCCAACCACCCCTGAGAAAAAGGTTCATTGCTTTCCGGTCCCTCATTACCACAGCGACCTTGATCAGTACCATGGGTGGCTCGGCCGGGGAAGTCCAGGGGTTTCGGAGCTGCTTTCACCTGAAACCCAAAACCCCTGAAATCCTGAACCCTGAAACCCTAAACGCCTAAACCCCAGAGTTTCTAGGGATGTCCCCCGCCAAAAGCAAGCCTCATTTTGGGGACTCTCGTGGAAAAAAGCCTTAAACCCTAAACCCTGAAACACTAAGCCCCTAAATCTTTTTGTCAGGTTTCCGGGCCAGTATTAGGTTTAGAAGGTATGGCGTCATGTTTAGGGCTTATAGGGTTTAGGGATATTGGTGTTAGGGCTTTAAGCCGTTTTAAGGCTTAGTGGTCTATAGGTTAGGTGGACCCCCCACCCAGTAATAGTGACTATAAGGGAATAATAGGGATTATATTAGGGTCCTCTCATATTCTTATTATACCGCTACTGCAGGGACGGGGGTCCTAACCTATAGGTCTTCATCTCAGTGTCAGAGGATCTTGAGGGGAAGGAAATGGTTACAATGTATGGTTACTGGGGTTTAGGGTTAATTTGGTTTGGGGTTTAGGGTTGGGGTTAGATTCTGTTGAATTCCCCCCCTAGTTGGACGGCTCTTGGTGTCTGTATATACTGTTTAATGATTGGTGGGACAATCCCAAACCGCAAAACTGCCCTTGAATCCCTGTATAGCCTCAGTTTCAAGGTGACTTTTCATGTGTTGCATTCTAAACCCTAAACCCTAAATCTAACCCCTAACCCTATGTAACCTCTGTCTGATCAGCTCGAAGGGGAGTGCACTATTTCATAGGTTCCATACTAGCTCCCTTTCGGCCTGTTGCGGTGGAGCCTGGGGGGGTACTGTAGTATAGAGGGGGGTAGTAGGGGAACCCATGAACTATGGGTTTAGGGTTTTGGGTTTGGGGTCAATCCAGTAAACCTAAAGCAGTAGCCCCAACCCCCCCTCCAAATGATTAGGATATTCAGCCGGGGGCTAGGGTAGCCAAAGTCCTCGTACTAGGAAAAGTTCAAGAGTCTAAAGTCTAAACATCCCTAAGCCCAAAACCCCCAAACTGCCCAGACATGCCAATCCTGAGGAAATCTCATCGCTGGCCTCCGGAAGATAAGAGAGGACGAGACCAGTGAATTTCGACTTCTTCGAAGGCTTTAGGGATTAGGGTTTAGATTTTAGGGTTCGTCCACAATTGAGCAAGGCACTACAAGTGTTTTGCGTTTTTTTAAAGCTCATTTGCAATAAAATGCTTGGGCATGTTTTAGCACATTCAAAACGAGTCTTAGCTCATTTGCAAAAAGACAGCCTAACTTTGCTAGCTCCTTTGCAAAACAAGCCTATTGCAAAGTTGCAGTCGATTTCATGCCCAGTTTGACATCTGCGACGGTTTGTCTAAAGCTTACATTCCCAGAATGCCCAATATCAAGTATTTAGGGAGTGTACTTTAAAGCATATTATCCTTTAGGGTATACTCCCTCATCAAGGGATATTGGACTTTCTGGGTTCGGCTCATCTTTCCCTTTCAGCGCCGACCTATAGCCTGGATGCACCAGCTTTGTTGACATATACCTTACAAACTGAGCTATGGCCTAAACCCCCAAAGAGTAGGTAAAACGATGACCCGAAACCCTCAAACTAGCCCAAAAGGCCATTATTCTAAGTACTTTGGGGGTTCAGGTAGTCCAAACAAGGGGCTAAAGCTTATACCCTAGACCCTAAACCCCTAAACCCTGAAGCAGCTCGTTTCCTGGCTTCAGAGATTGAGCTTGCTGCTTCTGAAAGTGCCTCTTGGATCTTATCCATCAGATCCCAGACCTGAGCCTCCAAAGCCCAAACCCTGGGTTCTGGTTGAACAACATGATGCAGATTAATGTATACCTGGGCCCAATATACATTTAAGATGATCATTTTCATGGTCTTTCAACAAGAACCCAGGAACCTTCCAACGACTTACTAGAGGCTTAGTATAACGGCATCTGTTACCCATATAATCCCTGTATGGTATATTCCCTGATCCCCTACTACCCCGCCAATAAGACATCAAAGCTTAGGACGACCCCAACAGCGTCAGAGTTCTGCTTTCAAATGGAGGAATGGATCCCCATCCGGTTTAGGTTTTAGGGTTTAGCGGATATGCCAGAAATGATACAAGGATCCGTAACATGTTTTCAGGTATATTTCCAAATTAAGGGTCCGTGGACTGCTGCAATCTTCCGAGCATGTGGTTTCCAGTTTCCTGTCCGTCCTTCCTTCCCTACCAACCACCAGGAAGCTATCTTAATGTAAGGGTAACGGCTACATGCAGCTGGCGCAGGCCGAAACCCTAGCCCCTACATCCAGAAGCCAAAGCCCTAAATACACAACCATGGTTCTCATCCAGCATGATACCATGTACACCCCCTCATACTTCTTCCCAAGACCACACATGTGATGTACTTTAGAAACCTGAGCGGTTGCATCTACTCTATCCTCACAGCTAACAGTCCTTGCACAAAGATCGCAGAACATGTTGCTAATTCCTACTCTTTTTTTTGAATACTACAGTGTATCACAAGCAGTTTCTTCCAGATGAGTATACTGTAGGGGCTTAAATAATTACCGATATTGTGGTTCCATATTCCTTGTATAAGTATAGTATATGGTACCTCAAATGCACCTCTAAATGATATTGGCCAGTATTTAGGCCCCTGTAGTAGCTTCAGGTGCTTAACTGACCCTGTGGACCCTATGGGTAGAATGAAGCAATGCCGCAGGTTTCTCAAGCACAACAACATCCCGCACGAGGTGGGGCTCTACCCCAAGCCCTATAGGGTTTAGGGTTGTAGGGTGTAGGGTACAAGCCCCTGTTGGTGCTGAGTATGGCATGAGGGACTAGGGTTGAAAACCCTAAGCCGAAGCATAAAGGAGGACTGCTACAGCCTCCCATTTCTCCATTCCCTATTATGTAACTGCGCTTGAGGGTGGGGGTTTAGGGGTTTCCCAAAACCACCAACAGATATGCAGGGAGAGCAGAGCTTCGGATTACGAATTTGCTTTCTGCGTGCATGGTGCAGGTCTTGCTAGCTTCCTGATATCCATTAACCCCAATATATACCCTGTTATAATATGGTAGTTTCCACTTTCTTTCCCATTATCCTTATATAACCCCTATATATTCCCTATAATCCCTATATATTCCCTATAATCCCTACATAACCCCTGTAGTCACGACCTGATAACACCCTCTTAGCCCTGGAGGCCCAATAGATTGTTGGTGCCCATTATAATTCAGGGGTGTATATGGGTTTAGGGTTTAGGGTCTATATGGGTATAGCGTTTAGGGTTTAGGGTGTATATGTGTATAGGGTTCAAGTGCGCGTTACGAAGGAAAAAAACCCTAAGAGCAACATTCCTTGCATCAGAGTGAGGGGTCTAGGGTTTAGGATTGAGGATTTAGGGTTTAGGCTGTAGGGTTCTAGTATTATTTCAAGTATACTCCTCAATTAAGACATGTTGGGCTCTTGGAGAAAAGCCTGCTCCTCAATTAAGACATGTTGGGCTCTTGGAGAAAAGCCTGCTCCTAGCCCAGTCTGAATGCGGCTCTAATGAGCATTCCTGTTGGACTTCCTTGGGCCCGACCTTAGCCTTGCAGGCATTGAATTTATTGAGTTACTTGAACCCTGCTCGTACCTTAGGCTCTATTAACCCACGTTTTGTTGGGTTCGTTTCGTCGCCTTAGTTAGTAGGCAGAACAATTTTGAATGTAAGGCAAGTTAACTTTAAACTTTCCATCAGGTCGGCCACAAGGTTACTCAATTCTTACAGCATCAGCATCTCGGCCTGCCTCCATTTGCTACTGGTACGGTTTGGGGTTTAGGGTTAGGGATTCAGGGATTCGGGTTTGCGCTTTGTGTTTTCGACAGTTTTAGGGTAGGTGGGGTAGCTGTTGCACTTAACAACCTTTCTCAATGATCCTTTTTCAAATGTCAAGGGTTTTGAGGTTTCAGATTTTGAGTTGCCTGGGTGTTCGGTTTGGGGTTTAGGGTTTAGGGTTGTCGTTGCAACTTCTGTTCCATGTACACCGACGCCTTTGTCATACTATATAAACCTCTGGCTCTAAACCCTCAACCCTAAACCCGAACCCATGAGCCCAAAGTCCTGGACCCTGAATCTGGTTCGCTGGCATTGAAGAAAAAGGCACATATAAAGAACCCCTCAACTTGTTTGTTTACCTCGTGACCGACCTTCGGTTTCCCGAGATCAACATTAAGGTCATAAAGGAGAAGCAAATGGAGCATGCAATGGACACTTGATTTATGAAATGGTCTGTAGGCCGCCCAGACTCTAAACCCTGAACTGTAGGAGCCCGGATAGTCACCAATATGTAGGCGCTAGGCTCCTTTACATTGATATACATTGATGGTGGAGGGTACGCCAAATGGACCTCAAAGGATGTTGCGTCCAGGGTTTACGCTATATCCACGGCGATCCTCATGAAGCCCCCTATGTGCATGGTTCCTTGTCCACTTGTAATATATTAGCGATGCACCTGTTCGCCAACACACTTTTGGCGGCCTAAGCCCTCAACCCTAACCCCCTCAACCCTCAACCCTAACCCCCGAAACACTCAACCCTAACGCCCGAAACCCTCAACCCTAACCCCCGAAACCCTCAACCCTAAACCCCGAAACCCTCAACCCTAACCCCCCCCCCCCTTTTTCCGACAATACACTTTATTTGGCGGCCAGCAGCCAAGGTATGCAGAGAAGCAGCATGCGAGGCTCAGAGCTTCGTGGTTTTGGGGGGTTTAGAGGGTTTGGGGTTTAGCGCTTAGGGGTGTTTAGGGCTGAGAGGTTGGAGGTTTACGGATTTCAGGGTGGAGGGTTTTCAGGGTTAGGGGGTTTAGGATTTAGGATATAGTTCCTTTTGCTGCGTATTTTTTGCAAAGGGACAGTAAACTGGGAATCCAACATGGGCTATAGGCTCGCCGGAAGTGTCCTAAAGCCGAACTTCTAAAGCCCTAAACCCTAAACCACTAGAACCCTTAGGACCCAAATCGCCCAATGTAGGTACCCAATGTAGGCATTACTTGTTTGCCTGGATGCCAAGGGTAAGGCAAGATGTTTCCGGTGTAAGTCTCAAATTGGTAGAGCCCTTGCGTGTGCGAACCGGGAGGATGCCTTGAACCTCACTCCCAGGCATAGGGATCGGGTTCAAGGTCTAGGGGTTTAAGGGTTTAGGGGTTTAGGGTTTAAGGTTTGGAGTACAGGCACCTTAAAAACCTCAAGTCTGAAACAGAGCGGAATGAGGCTGGCTTAACGTTATACACCCTAAGCCCTAAACCCAAGACATCCCAAGACCCTAGGCCCTAAACCCTTAACCCCAGACCCTAAACCCTAAACCCTGTAAGTTCAATTCAGCTAAATCACCCTAAACCCTGACATCCAAACCCTAAGTGGTAGCTTCCATTTTCTTCTCCATTATCCCTATATAACCCCCAATATAACCCTAATATTACACCAATATGAATTGTATTCTCTCGCACTGTCAGAGCCGGATATGTTTTTTGTTTTCGCCAGGCCCCCGCCCAGTAATTTGATTTGGAAGAGGAATCCCACATTCAGGGGCAACCCTTTACAGGGAGATCTAGGGGCTTTATAGGGGTATATGGGGTTTAGGGTTTAGGGTCTGGGTATATTGGGGATTATATAGGGATAATGGGAAAGAAAGTGGAAGCTACTATTTAGGGTTTTGGGGTTTCCAGGGGTTCGATTTTGTTGTTGGGGGGGGTGTTCTTATAACAAGGACTAGTCATTTGGGATCCTTATTGGGCCAAAATATTTTGGCAAACTACCATATCATGAATGACCTCAGTGTAACCACGATTCTGTTTCGTCACGTCGAGAGAGCCTCCAAATACGCTTCTGGATTCTGGAAGTTTCTCCATGTCTTTCCCCCTAGCAAAACCCTCTGGGTCCCCTGAATGCCATGAGCCTCCCTTGAGGGATCTTACGAGTCCACTTATCACGTCCTCTCTCAGGGTTAGGGACTTGGCAGTCGCGACTGTACGGCAGCATTTGAGAGCAGAAGCGGAGGGCAGACATGCTAGTGTAATCTGCAAACCCTAAACCCTAAGGGACTGACTGGCGGTGAGCTCGAGAAGATATCGGAAACTACAACATCACTGCTGGGTTGTTGTTAAGGAACCTAAATCATGTTCCTATAACAATGAAACCCTATACAGTTTATTATATACCCATTTGCTGGGGGTTGTGTGTTTAGGAACTTACATAATGTTCCCATAACAAGGAATCCCCATATAATATACTACATACTCATGTTATGGTAACTCAAATTGAGTTCCTTCAACAACTCAGTAATTGTGGGGATCCATCCCTCTAGCCATTCCTTGCCAGGGTCTAGGGTTTAGGTTAGACGTAAGAAAGTTTCAGGGAAAGCCAAACAGCAGCGTGCAAGAGCTGGAACAAACGATCTCGCCCGGCAACCGCTCAACCCTATAACATGGAACCCCTTAACCCCTGAACTTTTCCAGGGAACTGTAATGTAGAAGCCGGAAAGATGTACAACGTGAATGTTTTCTAGCCGCCATTATATCCCTACAGTAGAGGATACCACGAGGCCCTACCCCAGTCATTCTAAGACTGCACATTACCGTGTCCACATAACCCCTATAAGCCCTGCCTCCACTTGATTTTCCATTTCACTTCTTTACCTGATTTTTTGCCCAAGACACTGAACCCAGCCTTTATCCTAACCTCAACCCTTGAACCCGCAACCCTGAGCCCAAAGCTTGATTCCAACAGGAAATCCTAACCCAGACCCCTGATTCATAAACCCTCTCAAACTGTAAATAGTAGTTTCCATTTTCTGTTTGATTTATCTCCCTATATATAACTTCTATATTACTATATTACTATATCATTATCCCTATAAACCCTAGACCCTAAACCCTAAACCCTATATTACCCTTATAGGGTCTACATTAAAACGCAGCCCTATGCGCCTTCAGAGCAGGTCAGCCGACGTTCGAGTACCTGGGTTGCTGTTAAGGAATTTAAATTAAGTTACCATAATGGGTATATATAGTAAATACTAGGATTTCCCCAATATAGTAACTTAGTTTAAGTTCCTTAAATCCCTATATTACCACAGTTTCCACCTCATTTTCCATTTTCTTTTCCACGTGATTCTCCATTATAGGGGCATAATATAGCTTAATTTAAGTTCCCTAAGCCCTAAACCCTAAACAGCAACCCAGTCTTGCAAAATGAGACGGCCATGCTGGTGTAATCGCTGCTGACGCTTCGGCTCGAAGAATCTTTGCACACAGAAATTCAGGTAATATTGGGGTTATATAGGGGCTTTATAGGGATTATTTAGGGATAATGCAAGATTCACTTACGTGCGATCGCAGCTTCAAAAGCGTAGTGAGCACATTACGTAGCTACCAGCTCTACGTGTGCATCGGCTTGTCGCTGAACGCCGAAAATGGTAGTTTCCCTAAATAAAGGGACCCAAATATAGACCCCAATATATTATAGTCCTTATTTTTATGGGGACCCCCAAAAGGGCAGGAAACCCTAAACCCTATATATCCCTATATAACCCTCATATAGCCCATATAAACCCTTTACAGGGTACCCCTAATTTTGGGACATCCTCCACATGTCCAACGGCAGCATGCGTGGGCTTTCAGGAGCCATGGCTCCATGTCTTGAGGTTGCGGAGGCACGGCATGCATCCTGTGTTTCTCCCAATAATGCCCCAAAATAGGGTTTAGGGTTTA
>CAJNIZ010002812.1:12399-25155 GCA_905231905.1 Symbiodinium pilosum | reverse complement strand
GTTGCAGAGGATGGAATGTGGGAAAACCCATAGTTTTAACACCTTCAAATGCGTGAATTACCCCCCCCCCTCCTCCCCCTCCCCCCCCTCCCCTCGAAGCGCTGGTCTCTCGGAGAACCTAGGGCGGTCAGTGAACCCTAAACCCTGCGGTCTGCATTGGGCTTTGGGGTCATAATCTGGATAGCCGGGGCACTTGTACGGCTTACAGGCTGTAAGTTGGGTACTGTTTTCACTCATTAACAGCTGGATGATATGTATATTATATAGGGTTTAGGGTTTGAAGTTGTCTCTCAGCGTGAGTACGCCCATCTTCGGCATAAGCTAGTTGAATAGCGACTGGCATCTTCAGCTTTCAGATATGCACTTCGAGTAGCTCTTGCAGGCGGGGACCTCAGACCTGGGTTAAAAAAAGGGTTTAGGGTATATAGAGCCCTTGATATGACCCCTATTATAGACTGTTAATGGGTGGGGGCAGGACCCTAGCTATAGGTGTTATGGCTAAGTCCCCGCCCTGGCCCTCCAAGTAAGCTTTGTACAGGACAGAGGCTGCTTCCGGGGGGCCTTGTTTGTGTGAGCTGTGGTCTAAACTCTTTAAAGGGGGTTATATAGGGGATTATATTAGAGACTATGAAAGGGGTTAATACGGGAGATACTAGGAGTTTAGACTATCATGTGAAAGATTCCGAAAGAAGCGAGTCCTTGGAACCCACACAGGGAACCATAGAAATCACAGTTTCAGAGCCAAGTGAAGAGCCTGCGGACATTCAGAGGGCATCCACCAAACCCATGCAAAGTCATAGGCTTCCCCCAGAGCGATGAACCCGAATGTTTGGCTACATAGCCCACATCATCTGCGGGCACAAAGGGCAACAGAAGACCTGTCATCATGCAGACCACTATCTGCCCAGAAGGGTCCCACCTCATAGTCTCTAATAGGGGTGGAGTTTTCATAAGGGGTGGGAGGACCCTTAAAGCCTTTAGTGATTATCCCCATGATGTAGACGGATACGTTAACAACATGACAAGACTCACACCTTGAAAAAACTCCTGGCTCACACATGTTTCGGGAATCTTGGAAAGTGCCACCAACAAGGGTTGCTGGGTGGTTATGCATGGGAGTATGGAGATAGAAGTGGATATGATCTAGATTTGGGTCCGTACTGTGGCCCCCCACTTAGCATGCCTCTTGGCCTGCAAAAGTAGGAAACTCCAAGCCAAAACAAGCAGAAACCCTCCATCATAGCTACCCATGCCTCCAAGTATCGCTGTAAAAGCGACGATTGCAGCCAGGATTGCTGAGTCTGGGGTTGGGGTTTAGGGCTCATCTTTCGCTGTCATCATCGTGACGCTCACTCTTACGGCTATTGTCATGACCAATCGCACTCTTTTGTGCTGCTTTTTCTCCACAATTCGGTATAGAGAAGCAGCTTACCAATTTTGAGGTTCTCTATTTGCACCCTACCTTCTATTACTTCTATTGTTGTTCCTGATCATACGCCATCATTGCCATTATTGCTGGCCCCGGCCGTGCAGAGCGTGATTGAGCCCATGTGGAACAAGTCCATGTGGCTTCTCACCAGACCGGGCATACTCTTTATCGGGAGTGAGGGGGTAAGGGTTTGGGGGAGGGTCTCGGGACTCAAGGAGGGCGGCTCTTCTTTTTCATCATGATAAAAAATATTGTAGAAGCCTGCATTATTCCCAATACATTTAGGCCCCTATGGCAGGGCCATAAGAAGGAAGAAGGGTTGTTGTAATTTTTTGGAAAGATCTTGGCTCTCCCCCAGCCCTCAGAGCTCTCTCGGAGAGTCTCCAGGCACTCCTGCAAAAGTCTCGCCAAGCATAAAACCACAGGGTGTGGTGTTAGGGTTTCTTGACACTTTGAGTTGGGGTTTCGGGCGGGGTACGGAAACCTGTTGATTAAGCACCGCCTCCCCCACCTCACATGTTGAATTGCCTTCCCAAATTATATGTGGAACACAATATTTCGGGCGTGAGAGGGGTAAGGTGGGTTGTGACTCTGAAGGAAGTCGAGAGTTGGAGATGCACGCATTACATGTATATGGGTGGTTGTCAGAATTATGAGCCCTTTTTTGGACCCTTTAGCATACGGCACCTAATATCTAGGTCACCCAGAAAACGACCCTAATTTTGACAGCCACCCGTATAGGTTATATCCCCTTATTCCTTGCTAACCCACAGCAGGTCATTGTGGCTTACGATCCACGCAGGTGAGCCACATTGTAACTACCATGACCTGGGTTTGTCAAAATGGTCATCCGTTTTCTGGTCCCTGTAATATTCCGGCCGCTTCAATATGGTGTACGGAGGAGGGGACCATGATTCCGGCAAATTTCCGCGAGCGAACTCACCTCTTGAGAGAGGGCTTTTGAGCGATCCTGCATCAATTTCACAGATTAGAGGATGCACTCCCCAAGACAACATGGGAGCCCAAAAGGGGCTGCATACATATTGCTGTCCCGTTTTAAGCGTCCACATTGTGGCTTCCATTGGAAGCTGCCCCACTCATTAACAGTTGAATATTCATTGAGAATAACTCTCCAGAACCCTAAAAAGAACCCCTACTGTAAACTGACCCCTATTGAATACTGTTAACGGGTAAGGGCATGACCCAAGCTTACTTGTTAGCTTGAAGAGTAGAGCAACCTCATACTCAGATCCTACAGAACCCTGCGGCTGGATCTTTGAGGTCACAGTCTAATGCACGGTTTAGGGTTCAGAGCTTCGGGATTTGCGAACATGCTACTTTTCTCCTAGTGTTCTATGTAAGCATGTTGATGCTGGCCTCAAGTTTCGACTTCTGTGCGGGCATAGTAAGAGTTCGAGGTTTAGGGTGGTTTCAAAACAGTAGAGCTGAAACAGCTAGCGATTCAAGTTTTTTTTAGGGTCTGAAGCCAACACCCCCCCTAAACGCGCATGGAGGATGTGAAGGGCCACAGGCTGTACTCCTCAAAGGAACTGATTCGTAAACCTCCTCCTTTTAAGGGCCTGAATATTAGGATCCCCATTACAATCCCTATTTACGGGAGGGGGTTTATTAATCACGGGTCTGGGTTAGGATTTAGGGCTTCCATGCCACGGCACTGCAGGGTTGAGCAAATATATCTCCTCAGACAGTTTTTAGAACTGTTTGGATTTTGATTACCTGCTGGGTAGCCTGCCGTGAACAGACATGGAATCTAAAAAAGCTACTTCCAGAATGACAGTAGTCAGGGTCCACATGTGTGTTTCCCTCCACAGAATAGGGTCCTGCCCTAACGCCCAACTTAGATCATTTTTGCATAGCCGCTGAACATCGCATAGCCTTCAGCTGTTCACCCTGATCCCTAAACGACTCCTACCTCCAACCTGCGGCAGATTTGGTACTTGCCCGAAATAGAGGGTTTAGGGTTTAGGGTTTAGGGGTGACCCCAAAATACACCCCGAAATACTATAATCCCTACTATGGGGGCCCCCACCCTAAAGCCTAAACCCTAATCCTTATTATGGGGCCCCCAAATGGGTACCCCTTGTTTTGGGAAACCCCCAATGATATCCCCTGTGAAGGCGATCCTTGGGACCAGAGGCTGGGCTTTGGGTTTGGAGCATAGACTTGCTAGGGTTCAGGGTTTGTGGTTTAGGATTTAGGATTTAGGGTTTAGGATTTAGGATCTAGGGTTTAGGATTTAGGGTTTAGGGTTTAGGGTTTAGGAGGGAGCCCAACCCACCAAAATAGGGCCCCATGATTATCATTTGACTCCGACTACTGTTGTTGGGGTTGCCAGGTTACCAAAATCCTCTTAATCATTATCCTAGGTTAGGTAGACCCCCCACACTGTAATAGTGGTATAAATGGAATAAAAGGGGACCCTGGCATGATCACCATTATCCCTTGTTATAGGGTTTAGGGTTTAGGGTTTAGGATTTAGGGTTTAGGGTTTGGGGTTTAGGGTTTAGGGTTTAGGGTTTTAAAGAGTTTTGACTGCATGCACGGCGCATGGCGATCCTTTTCGGACCACTGCTTTACGGTCCTCGTAGCCCCAGAGAAAGGATGGGTACTATGATGCTGGGTTCCATAACGCTCGCAGGGGTGATGTAGGGACTACTGTAAATAGCAAGTGGGTTTTGATAACCCCAGCCTCTATAATCAAGACTTTATGTGAGCCATGTGATGTTGTAAGTTCCCTCTGAACCCCAAACTCTACACCTTAAAAGGGTCGAAGGGTTTAAACAAAAAACGCCTTAAACCCTAAAACTAGCCATTTGGTGGCGCACGAAGTAGGCAACAGGAGAACGGAATCCTTGGACCATTTATTGGGATTTTAGGGGGTTTAGGGTTTTAGGGTTTAGGAACTTGGATTAAGTTGCTATATTACGGAGATCTTGTTATGTACTATATACCCAGAACATGGTAGCTTAATTAAAGTTCCTTAACAGCAACCCCGGCTTACAGAAGTGATTCCTCCTTGGTTTCCAAAATGTAGAGGTCTTCCTTAGGGAGTCTCATGTTAAGCATTATAGTATAGTATTCAGGATTATAGCAGTTTATTAGGGACTACAGCATTTTGTACGCTTTATAGTATGTTGGGACATGTAAGGGGGGTCCACTTTGGTCTTTCGACCAGGGTGTAGAGGGGAGTGATGGGCTAAGCCGGGAGATCAAAGGTCGTTTGATATCTCCCTCACAAGAGCGGGAATATCTAAGGTCAACAGTCTGGGCCCCTAATATGGGCATTCAAGGCCTTTAAGGAGGATTCTAGGAACCCTTATGTACCCTTAAGGGTCCCTACTAAGGGCCCATATGAGGGGCCCATACTTCTAAAGCCTAAAGCCCCTAAACCCTAAGGCCCCCTTTTAGCACCCCATATTTGGAACCTTAAGAACTGCCGCTCAGATATGCTCCGAGACCGCCGCCAAGCTGGAAGGCCACTCGCCGAGAATCATCCAAGGCTACATAGGGGTTTAGGGATTAGGGTTTCGGGTTTAGGGATTAGGATTTAGCGATTAGGGTTTAGGGATTAGGGTTTAGGATTATAGGGGCTAGATGAGGCTATAAAGGGATTATGTAGGTGATGTAGGGGTTATATATGAGGCTGTAAATGGATTATGTAGGTATTGTAGGGGTTACATATAGGGCTATAACGGATGATATAGGAGTTGAGAAATATCACCCCCAAGTAATGGAGAACTTACTATAGGTGGTAGGGTTTAGCCTGAGGAAACGGCAACGAGGTAGTGAGGTACTGGCAGTTTAGAACGATCTCAGTACTGTACCTAAACCCTAAACCTTTAAACTGGTGGATACATATATATATATATATATAGATAGACAATAGCCCCAAGCTGGCTTGATCTCAGGTTCTGAAATTATTCGGAAATAGTTAGGATAGAGTCTTAGTCAGGAGCACGCAAGGACTGGAGTGCGGTGGCCTCTTGAGGAGAACTGGCAGGGTTCTTTGAACATTTGGGTGGTTATCAAAATTATGGTCCCTTTTTGGGGTACCCTAAATATTAGGGGCCGTATTATAATAGGGATCCAAAAAGGGACCATAATTTTGACACCCACCCATTTACCTTGCTCCTGAGACGCAATTTGCTTACAATGCAAGTCTACTTCATATCAGTTATCACGCAGTTCTGCGTTTAGGGTGTATGGCTTCTCCCTGTTGCTGGCCTGCCATACAGATTCTCTTGCGCTCCTCTTTTGTGTCAACCTGAATGCCTAAAATCCTAAGCCCTAAGCCATCAATCGGATGGCATGCACAAATCCCTCATACCCTAAACCCTAATCCCTAACCATTAAATCCTAAGCCCTAAATCCTCTTCCCCACATCCTTCCTACTGTCAGGCCCTGGGCCCCGGACCTGACCTAAGCGGGCTTAGGATTAAGGATTTAGGGTTCAGGATTTACGGGTTAGGGTTTCAGGTTTAGGGATTAGGATTTTGGAGATTAGGGTTTAAGGGTTTAGGGTGTAGGGCCTGGGTTTAGGGCCTACAGCCCTAAGCCCTTAATCGCCCCTGATACTATAAGGAGCGAGCCCGCTCCTAAGATTAGGTCTGTGACTTGCGACAGAAAGTCTCATATGAGCCATACTCGAAACTTCTTAAGGGGGGTTACATAGGGAATGATATAGGGCACGATTATAGAAGTTATTGAGGGGGATACACGAGTTTGGACTATGGCCTGCATATGTAGGGAAAAGTGTGTGTGCAAGGGGATGGGAGTAATAAGGTGGCTTTAGTTACCCCAACCCCTGAAATTGGAACCTCACAGGTCATATGATAGTTACAGGGCCCTTATTGTAGGGGTTTGGGAAATCAAGATCCTTTGATTGCCTATTACAAGTATTTACATACTCTTTTTAATGTGATTCTCCACTCTTGGGCCTTTGTGTAGAGATAAACCCTGAACCCTAAACCCTAACTAACTAGTTAACCGACTAAATAACTAAGATTTAACTTTAATCCATCCCCTAGTATTAAACCCCCCACCCCCGCTAATAGCACTCCCAAAATATCATAGTATACCACATAATGGTATACTGTGATATTAAAAGGGGTGGGGTGTTTCATACTAGGGGGAGGGGATTAATTACCCTAGGCCCTAAACCCATGCAGGCTGAAAAGTCCGTGGGGTTGAAAAAACCCTAAACCCTAACCAACCAAGCAACTAACTAGATACCTAAAATTGCCTTAGTAGGGGCTGAACATTCGGGGGAAACCATGGTCCCAGGCCCAGCATGACGGAGGGTATCCTCATGGAGATCCAGCAAGCTCCGTCCTCGGAGAAATGGAAGGGTTTGAGGGTTCAGGAATTTAGGGGTTCAGGGATGTAGAGATTTAGGGATTCAGCGCGTAGGGTTTTAAGTTTCAGGCGCTCTCTTTAAACTGAGAGGGTTCCCCCCCTCTGACAATAAGGGTCCCACGGCGCTGAGGGCTCGGGGAGGCCTTGGGGATTACTTTAGCAGGGATGGTCTGGATTTGGTCCCGTCTTTTGAGGGCCCCAAAATCAAAACAGATTATCGAAGGTCTTCCCGACAGTGGCCTGAAATGGAATAAGCGGCGGCCAAAACACATTACTCAAGGTCTGCCCACTAAAGTCAGTGCAACAGTAGGGTTTAGGATTTAGGAACTCCGGGCTTAGGGTTGAAGGTTTAGGCAGTAAGGGGGTGGGGGGTTAGTTACCGGACCCTATAATAAGGCTAGAACTATCAGCTAATAGGGTCTTAATTTATACACGTACACATGAAATGTGTATATACATAGATATATATGTGTATGTACACATATATATATATATATGTATAGAGGATTTGAAAGTTTTGCCCCTCCTCTGAAACCTCCCGAGTTCCTGTTATCTGAATCCTCCCGGGCCCTGTATTATGACAACATATTATAGTCCTTATATTCTATCTACTTCAGGGGGGCTACTATACCCTAAACCCCCATATTCTATCTTCTTATGGGGGACTGATCTGGGCAATTTGTTTCCCGCCGGCCTGGAGGGCTGGCTAGAAATTCATTTGCTTACGTCAAGAATTGAAATTAACCCAGACCCCTTGTTCTAGGTTTAGGGTTTAGGGTTTAGGGTTTAGGGTTGGGATAATGGACAATAAAATGGAAACTACTCTAAAGATAATGGGTTATAGGGATTATGGGTATATATTGGGGTTCTAGGTCTACATCCCTCCCCTTGATAGGGATTCTAATAGGTACCCTAACATTAAGGCCCTTAAAGGGAGGGGGTTGATCAACCATGGGTCTAAATTACCCGCATAATGCGGAGTGCTTGAATAATGGGGCCAGGCGGCGGGGGTATTCATAAAAGGGTTTAAGCCTTGTGGATGAGAGTAGCATGATGCAGAAGCACTGGCAAATCCCTGTAGTATACTATCGATGACGATTCAAAAAGCAAAAGACGTTGTTGGAATCCGGTCATGGATAAGCTCGAAATGGAGCAATTTGTTGTTACTTAACAGGAGCTCCTGATGACGAATAAGCCGCACTTCTCCAAGGAATCCTTTTCATACAATCCTCACAGAGACAGGTGTTGTACCAGTTAGGGGTCAGTATTACATGATATTGCCCCCTGCCCCTTGGGAAAACCAAACCCCACACGCAGCATTCCAGGCTGCAATCATCTGAGTCACAGTGCTACTGGGGGATTTCAGAAGCGGCATGAGGTTTGTGGTGGTAATCCGGTATTGTATTTCTACTGCTGCTTGCATGCTTTCTATAGAAGAGAGTGATCTAGCAGCTCTGGAAACAGGGACGGGGTATGTTGACCATAGCTCGCCAGCGAACAGGCCACTACAATGTGGATGAGGAGGTGCCGCCGGAGGGCTCCGGGTGAAGGGCAGGAAGTCGAGACCCTTCAGCTGGGTTTTATAGGGATTATGTAGGGTTTGGGGATGTTACCCCAGCAGCAGAGAATCAAATGGAGAAGAACATGGTAAAGTCAATTGGAAACTGGGATTGTGCAGGGCTCATAGTAATAAGATTTTGTGGTATGGCTTCTTCTTAGGGCAGCTGGGACAGGGTTCAGGAGTTTTTGAGTTTGGCTGTTTCGCAATAGTAGGGCCTGCCTGTTTAGGGTCGATCGTTGTCCGCCTCAGGTGGAATCTGACCTTCATGCTTGCTGAAGCACTGCACGGCATGGGCAGGGGATGGACATTTCCTCCTTCCTACCTGCCCCGAATCCTACCCCTAAACCCTAAGCCCGAATCCTAAACCCTAAACTCAAAACGCTAAGAATCGCATCATCCAAGGTTTGATGGCTGCTGGAAAGAATACAACCCGGTCAACTGCCGGTCGGGTATTTATAGGGTTTAGGAATTAGGGTTTAGGGTTTGACCAGCATGTTGTGGTGGGGGTTTATCAATCAAGGGAATTGCAACCCTAAGTGACCCTAGGCCCTAAGACCCAAACCATGAAAACCTAGACACAAGCCCTTGAGCCCGGACCTCCAACAGCCAAAGACACCTCGCCCTGACTGCCCCATAAGGCTCTAACCCCCAAAAGGGTTTTCATGAATTGGGGGACCCGAGTATAGACCTCAAACGCTCTAATCCTTTTTATGGACTCCCCCCCCACAAAAAATTTTTTACCACTAAATTTCGGAAACCCTGAAAGATCGATCCTGAAAGCATTGGTGAGCTCCTGGAAGGTTGGCCATAAGTTGAGGGAGGCTATGCAGGAAGCTGCGGTGCAGTATGGTGGACCTCCCAGAGTTGGGGGGGGGGGGAAAGGGCTGCAGGATTTGGGACAAAAGGGGGTTAGGGTTGGCAAGAGTTGAGTTGTGCAGGTAGAGGGAGAAGGGGAGAGAGAGAGAGATAGAGAGGGAGACAGCAAGCGAAGTTTGAGGTCTTGGGTTTCTGCCAATACTTGGCTGTTTGCGTCCTTGTCTTACGCGATTTAGCTTCGGTAGAAGGTGGTCGCAGCTTTCAGAAGCTTATCCAGAATGCTTGGTATTGGCTAAGCAAGGCAGAAGACTGCGAAGGTCTGTCTGCGAGATATCAGATGTTTTGCTTGCTGCAGTACGTGTGCAATCCATAGGTGGTCCTCAAACTGCAGATGGGTACCCTTTTTGCTTTCCCAGAATGTCCAAAATCTAGGCCAGAAAAGCCACAGATATCGAATGTCAAGCCCCACCATGCCCTAACCTTCTTATTTGCCCTAAGACACTCCGCCCCCAATCCCACAAATCCGGAACGCCAAGTCCCAAAGCCTTCACATCATTATAGTATTAGTTAAAGATCACCACATACATGTATATGCATACGCATTGTTACATAGATGTCTTCTCCCTTTGCCACCCATCTAATGAACTGCTAGGCTTAATGTCGTCCTCGCCTTGCCCTTATTTGAGTAGTCTTCTCGTAGGGCTTGCTAAATGCCACGTCCATCCCTCCCCTTACGGTCTTCCTTCGACCCTAGACCCTAAACCCTCATCCCTTACTACCGAGGTCGGCAGGCGGTACACGCTGGTGCCCATCTCGCAAAGAAGGCGGCCATCGCCGCTGAGATCTAAAAGTATTAATTAGTAGCAATAATAAACGTATTATCAATCGTAATAATAGGAAAATAATAGTTAATATCAGTAATAGCAGAACTGTCGGGAACACTCTTGGGTGGTGGGCTCGTAGCGTCGTAACAGTGTTTGTGCTGGTGCCGGTGCTGGTGCCAGTGCTGGTGCTGCTGATGGTGCTGGTGCGGTTGCCCCTATTGCAGGCGCTGCACGTATTCGCATGCAGAATTGCATCTATCTATTGAGGGCTTGACAACAAAACGGGCCCTTCTGGGAAAAATCTTTCCGTTTTGTATTACCAGCAGGAAGCAAAACACACATGGCGTAAACCGTGCCTCGGTCGGGTCGAAGGATCCTGAGTAGGTCTTCGTTTCAGCAACTTCAACTGACAATATTGAGCGACCTTGCCATTGCTCTGTCAGAGAGGTGTTTCTAAAAGTCTGGGTCCTACGCATTAGAAATTCTCTGCATGCAGTGAAAACCAAGGCCATCTACGTGCATGCCGAGGCCGTAGATCGGGAGCGAGGGCCTGGGGTGTCAAACAGGACGACGCGGGAAATCTGGGTTGCTGCTAATGAACTTATCTTAAGTTACACTGTATTTAGGAAACCATATTAATTAGCATATATGCCCGTTCTGGTAACTTAATGCAATTTCGGCAACAGCGACCCGGCTATTGTCGACCCCTTGAGCCTTTGGCTAATTATTGTACCCTTTGCGACATGGCACATAGTACTGTATGAAGAAGAAGCTCGGATACGAATTTCCAACCCCGCGAGGGTCCTTGGAAGGTCTTCAATTGGCATGCTTCTGCCGAATTTTTTGGAATATAGTCCCCCTTCAGTAGATAGAGTATGGGGTATACGGGGTACGGGGATCTTATGAACACATACCCAAAGCCATATTCTGTCTACTTCAGGGGGATTATAGACCCTAAGCCCTAACCCACCCCGAAAAGCTCTCAAGGCTGTGGATGTCTTACTCTTACTGTGAACGGAGTTCCCACACAGGCTGGTCAAGACTTTGGCTTGTAAACTACCTTACAGTAGTTGTATCTAGGGCTTATATGGGATGAGATAGGGGTTATTTGGGGTTAGGGTTATTTTGGGCTACTGGAAAAGAAAATGGAAGCTACCATTCCGGGGTTAGGGTTTAGGGATGTTGCCCCAAGGACGGAGCATCAAAAGACCATGACATGCAAAATCGACTGGAAAATGACATGGAAACTGGGTTCCAGAAGTCTAAACCTTGAACCTTGAACTCTAATAACCCTGAACCCTACACCTTAAACCCTAAACCTAAACCCTAATTAGTCTAAGGGTTCTGGGCGCCAGGCCAGCGCATGGACTGTGAAGGGCGTGGCATTTACGGTTGCCGTGGCCATGCTCGTGGTGTCCTTGTGCCTGGGATACAGGGGATGATGATTTGTTTGGTGTTTAGGGTTTAGGGTGTAGGCAGGGGAAGGCTATTTTATAGGGATTGCAAAAAGTAGCCATTATTCAGGGTTTGTATGGGAAGTGTTTAGGGCTTATGAATGAGAGCTCCTTGGAGGTAGGACGTTACGGGTGCTGGGGGCACCTGGGCCTGCGCGTTCTGTCGTTTTTCTGGGGCCTGTGCAAGGCACCCTGACCCCTGTAGTAGTTTCCCCTTTCTCTACCATTATCCCTATATAACCCTATACCCGAACATCCTATAGTAGTTTCCATTTTCTTTTCCATTATCGCAATACATCCCCCAAACCCTTTGAAACTCAAGCATTCACATGGGTCAGTAGAGCTCCCTTCTATGCATGGTTCCTTGTCCAGGCTGCTACATGTAGAGCACGTGCCGGGGGTGAACTCCGAATCCGAGCCCTAAACCCTGCACCCGTGAAACAAGCCACCCTCACCCAAACTAACATGGAATGCCAAAATGGGGCCAGCAAAGATCACTGTCCTTTCTCCAACGGGGCCAGCCCATGGAATCGATGACGCTGCTGTAGAACACGTTGATAAGCATCATGGAATAGCAATAGTAATCATCATATTTCGCAAAGATGGTTCCAGTACTGACTTTGAAGCAACACACATGGTCCGACAAATTTTGGACCAATATTTCCCACCTATTTGACAGTCCTACCTGATCCACCAGACAATCCCACAAGCCCCCTAGAAGCATTCATAAACCCATACCGACAGAAGCAATCATAGGACTAACCAAAAGCACCAGGCCCTTAACTCCTTCGGTCCCCAAACCTACATCAGCCCTAAACCCTAAACTCCCTCAGCCCCCAAACCTATATCAACCCAAAACCCGGAAACTCTAAACTGCAACCGAAACCCTAAACTTTAAACCCTTCCTTTACCACCCAAGCAAAGGCTCTCGCTCTTCAACGTCTTCTACGCCTTGGCGCATCCTTTGTACTATGTTCTTGCCACGTATGACGTGGGCTTCGTGAAGCCCTCAGGTCTTCTGACAGTTTAGGGATATAGGGGGCAGGATGGGTACCCCAAAAGGGCGCAACAACTGTAGTCCCCCTTAAGTAGATAGAATATAGGGTGTATGGGGATCTTATTATCATATGGGAGCGGGTCAAAACCAAAGGCTTGTAACAAGGCCGGGGCCCACACACGCGACATACCCCGTTACAAGGGGTATGTAACAGGTACGCGCCTGGCGCGACAAGCCCTCCAATTCTAAGTCTTTTATAGCTGCGCGACAACGCGCGACAAGGGGTATGTAACAAGCCC
>CAJNIZ010002811.1:0-25172 GCA_905231905.1 Symbiodinium pilosum | reverse complement strand
TTAATTCGATTTGAATTGATTCTAACGGGATTTTAATTCGATTTGAATTGATTTTAAAAGGAATCTTAATTAAATTTCAATTGATTCTAACGGGATTTTAATTCGATTTCAATTGATTTAAAAGGAATCTTAATTAAAGACTTTAATTGATGTTAAAAGGAATTTAGAAGCAGCCCCTACCAAATTCTCTCAATAAATATGCCCCCCTAACAATAGATAATTTCTGACCCCCCGGATCATGCATTATTGGGAGGGGGGGGGTACGTCGTTTATTATTAGGGAAAGCGATTACATACGTGTGCGTGTGTTTTTGTTTGTTTGATTGCACCTTCTGCAGGGCTCAAGAATACTCTGTGGAGATAGCTTGACCCCCAGCTGCTGTAGCAGCGCTCGCGTGCCATCGCCATTGCTTCCTCACCTGCCTGGCACCGCAGAGCTAGGCAACTTCGTGCCAAGGCCAGACAGCGTCTTCGACTGGGGACGGCAACCTGGAGGGATAAGTCCCGGCTGATTTGTCACCACGCTACGCCGCGGGTGCAATCCTTGAAGCTCATGGCATGGAGGAATTTCAATGGGAAGAGTGGAGGTCACAAGGGCGACAAGAACGCCGGCAAGGGCTCCGGCAAGTGGCATTACTGGCATGGGTCCTGGTCTCCGTCATCGGCAGGTGGGGCCCCTTGGAAGAAGGGCCAGGGCAAAGGTCAGGACAGCAGATCTTCTCTCAGTTTTCCTGGGTACGATTCTGCCACCAAGAACGAGCAGCATATTGCAGAAATCGTCACGCTCAAAGACAAGGAGAGCGACAGCTACGCCACGGCATTGCAGCGTGCCATAAATCAAGTTCGCAAAGCGGAGTCGAGAACCCGCAAGGCCCTTGCGGACAAAAGGGCCCGCACTGCTCAGTGGAACAATTGGGTCTCGGAGTTGAAGAAGACCTTTGCAAAGGAAAAGGGCCGATACCAAGCGGCTGTTTCTCGTTTGGAGCGGGAGATGGAAGAGGCTGTGCTGGAGCAGGAGGGCGCCAGAGCGGCCCTGCGCAGGGTAGCTGCCAGCATGGAGGTGGACTCCAGCAGTGGTACAACCGAGTTTGCAGATGTGAACACGGAGTTCGATGTGATCATACAGGAGGGCCCAGGAGCGGAGGAGCCCGCAGAG
The DNA here is from genome assembly GCA_905231905.1 of Symbiodinium pilosum. Classification (NCBI taxonomy): domain Eukaryota; class Dinophyceae; order Suessiales; family Symbiodiniaceae; genus Symbiodinium; species Symbiodinium pilosum. The sequence continues at coordinate 24,017 of CAJNIZ010002811.1, read as the reverse complement.
TCCAACGAGGACATTTTGAGGAGGACGCTGGACCGGTGCCATGTGAGAACAGAGGGGCGAGACAACAGCCCATGGGACTCCCAGGTGGTTACTACACCGCCTTCGAAGAGGCCGCCGGCATACAGCCTGGAGACGAGTACACCGTTGAGGGCACCACCAGCTCCGCTTTCCAAAGAGACCCAGCCGCCGCACACTGGAGCTGCCTCGGCTTCTCCAGCTTACACCCCTGCAGGGGTCGATCCGTACATGGCTTCGCCTACTGTAGCCAGCCGACGTTCCAGCCCAGGGACGAGTGGGCGCAAGAAGGTGGCTACGCCAGACGGCTCGGGCCGAGAGGGTGTCAAAGCTGCGATGCGGCCCGCTGCTCCGCTTCATGTTGCTCCGGCCTCACAGACCCTGGCGGACAAATTGGCAGCAAGAAGGCTAGCGTTGGCAAGAGCTGGCGTAGCAGCACAGCCACTGGATGCTCCTGGACAGAACATGGGCGGCGTCCCGGCTGTAGATCCGGCTCAACCTGGTGCCACAGGCAAGGTCGCGCCCGCAGACCACCCGCAGCAGCACATTCTATACGACGACGAGGAGGATCGAGAGCCATCAGAGCCCTCGGACCTAGAGCTGTGGTACAACAGCCGATTCGGAGACCTGCAAACCTTGGAGTGACGGAGGCCTCTTCTTGCTCGAGATTCAGCTGTGTTGAAATTGGGACCATGCCTGGCCATGCTCGTTGTGGGTCAACGAGCTACATTTCTCTGCCAGCGCGGTTCCCCTATGTTTTCTGCTGCGTGTTATACAATTGGCAGCTCAGACCTCCAGCTCTTACCTGGCTGCGAGATTTTCTTTTCCGTTCTGGTAGGCGACGGGGTGGCCTGGTTCTCGGAGCCTTCGGGCATACGGATCCGGGTCATGTGCCGACGGAGCCACCGCCAGTTTTTGGCGAGGCACACGAGGACTTCTATTTCGGGTTCGACAGGCGACGGGGTGGCTGGGTTTCCGTGGCTTTCGAGCGTACGGATCCCGGTCATGTGCCGACGGAGCCGTCGCGTGTCCTCTACATAGTGTGCATTTTTGAGGAACGGCTTTCTTCTCTACGACGGCCGACAGAGAGACTGCCCCTCTTTTGTAGGTACAGTGCCTTTGGTGATTGTGGGCTGCGCAAGCTGACCGTAAGAGTCAGGCAGTGGGTCCTGTCGCCAGATAGAGACAGTTGTGAGGGGTGCCTACAGCAGTGGTACAGGCGCTTTGCGTTTTGTTTTGAAAGCAGGCTAGGGGCTAGCCAATGTTTTCCGATGCTATGGCATGTTGTTCTTCCTCCTTGTTGGTATGGTGGCCCTTTCGATACACCTTGGATGACATCAGTGCTTCCGCCAACTTGGTGCTGTTTGACAGTCTATGGGGTATGGCTGGTCAATATTTCTGGGTTTTCCGACATCGACGCGGATGTCTCTCACGCCACTTTTGGCTTTTCTCAGTTTGTGTTCGATGGTTACTATGAGGATGTGGTCGGCTACCTCATGTTTATTGATGAAGGAAGGCCTTGGCAACTGGCTGGTCCACCACTGGTCCTTCAACGGCAAATTCTGCTGCCAGTTGTGCTCTCCTTCAACAATGGTCCATGGTTTGTTTTTTCAATCTACGATTCGTTTGGTTTGTTTGTTGAGTATGATGCGCAAGCCTCTTCCCTGCAAGAGCGGGCGATGGTGTGCGATCGGCTCTTTCAGCGCCAGCGCTACAGCCATTCGAGCAGCAGTGCATCTTTTTTGACTCCTCCAGGGCAAGCCGTTACCGGGCAAGGCCGGCTTTCTGAAGGACGCTTCTGGATATATCGCTTCCGAACTGTTTTCGACCGGCTGCTTGATAACGGCACGTCCAGCCTGGCTTCACTACTGCTTTGCTTTTTGCAGAGGTTTGGCGATTGGACAGCGGCAGTCTGTAGGTCTGGTTGCATGGTGGTGCTCTGCTATCTGTGCCGACTGCTTCTTTTCGGATGGCGACTGAAAGGCGGAGCCTGCAACTGTGACAACCTGCTGCGCGCGGCGAGGACTTCTGTTACAGCAGCTCCATGGCAGCTAGCAGTGTGCCTCCGAGACTTTTCTCCAAGTCAGCAAAGTGTCCCGATCAGGCGCCCGCAACAGCGCAAGTTGCCATGCGGATGGTCTTCCGACCTCTTCCTTCTTCTGGTTCTGGTCTGTACCCTTGTGTGTCCTGCAGCGGCAGCCAATGACAGGCAACCTCCAGCACATCCCACTGAATTTCCGAGACCGCCAGCACACCAAGACGAGCATGAGGTCACTGGTGGATTGCTACAAGATCCGGATGTTGCTACCGACCTGGTTCCGGCGCCTTGGGTTCCACCAGTTCCTGCAGAAGTTTATGTCGCTCGTGCTTATAGGCTGCTCGGGTTTGGGCACCAACCAGAGTTTATCAGTTGTACAACCGCGCAGACGGCGACTTCACAGCGATGCCTCGAGCTTCTGGAACCGGATATTGGTGTGGCCAGAACTGGAGGTCGGGGAGCACTACATTTTCTGCGTGGCCCTGCGGTGCAGGACGAATTACAAGCCCATTGGATCCCTTCCTGGATCCATAGCGCCCTGGGACGTGTGGTGGTGATAGATGCGTCGCTCCTGGGCCTCACACCCTTTCAGGCTTATGTTCAAGATGGTATCATTTCGTATGAAAGGGTCAATCGACTTATTCCCGAGTTGGAAGGCAGCGAGTACTACATCTTCATTCCATCTCAGGATGATGACCCTTTGGTCTCTGAGGGCTACCGTTCCAGGATGATTATAGACCATGGTGATGTGATACACCTCACCCCAGATCCTGCACCACCGCAGGTTTTGCGTGACGTCCAATGGGCCTTTGATCATTTTGCGGACTGGTCCCACACTGAGTTTGCAGATGGGTATGATGAGCCAGTCGGTACGACCCGTGTACTGGTTCTATCTGATAGAGACAGCTTTCTTTTTGAGGCCGTTCCAGACGAGTCTGATGACGCGCTGACCCGACGGATTTGTGAGGACTTCGGTGTCAACTCGTCCGGTGCCTCTATTGTCAGGCCCGCTGAACCTTTTGAGCGACCAATGCATCGACAACACTCTCTGTCGGACATTGTATACTGGCTGGAGTCCCCTCTTGTTGACACTGAGCTAGTTGTTTTTGTGGACTCGCGCCCTGTTCTACAGACCTTTTCTGCCGTGCGACTTCCGCATCCGGTCATACCGGTCGATCAGGCCGTTGATCTGTTTAGTCTCCGGGTCGAGGCCGTTGAGGGCTACCGGTTGTGGCTCAAAGGAGGCAGGAGACAGGGTGATAGCCTTGTGGCAGAGCACAGAGACACATTCTGGGTCAGACTTGAGACGCAGGAACTCGAGTATATCTCGGATGACAGCTCCGGGGAACATAGTGCAAGTTCCGATGACACGGATGGCCCTGGACGTGCAACAACCTCCTCAAGCGATGCAGAGAGCGAGGCTCCAGAGGGGCCTGCTACATTGGACGATGGTCCTTCACAAATAGGTCAAGTCGGTCAGTTTGCGGTGCATGGCGCTGCATCTCAGTATTTTTTGCAAGCTCCAATTGATGGACGAGGACAACTGGCTGTTGCCATGTGGAACCGTACCTACGATCAGGACGTCTTTGTGCAAGACAGGTGTGGGGACACCTCTGGTACTTCGCTTTTTGTTCGTTCCTCTGACATCTCAATGGCAGCTTCGAGGAAATGTTTATCGAGCAGCAGGTTTTCATATCCTGTGGGTACTAGATTTTGGCTCCTGGGGATGACATTCCTTGCTCAGATACACCAACTGAGAGCCGTTGATTCTGGGGATTGTGGCTTCGTTCCCTGCTGCGCCAGTGATGACGGGCGTGCCGTCCATGGGGCGTTTCTATATGGCCACGACACCGACGCTCCTTCCACTGAGGTCGGCTTTAAGACCTTTGAGGGTTGTCCCCCTATTGAAGGCCTGGTCACGTTGCTTGAGGAGGCCAAGGATGATGGATTCCGTCTGGTTTGCCAAGTTGTCTCTGACTTGCTTGAGAGCCCGCGTGACGGGGTGGCCTTTCACCAGGGACCTGTTCGACTTTCCTTGGCTGATGCTATTCCTTGCACCGCCTTCCAGAATGCGGCTCAAGACCTTCAGTCCCTTCTGCCGGTGCGGCGATCTGTCGGTATTGAGGACTGGCAAGATTGGTTGGATTGTGATCTTCATGCTGTTCATCGTGAGTGCCAAGCCTGTCCTGCTATTTGGGAATGGCTTGCTAGGTTTGGCTCATGGTATGACGAGCCTTTCCCTCCGGAGGCTATACATGTTTATACAGATGGATCAGCTTGTCAAGGTAGTCCTCACAGCACGGTTTTAGCGTCTTGGGCGTTCAATGTTTGGGCGCTTGATGCCACAAGGCAGGCCTACCTTGGACATGCTTTCGGGGTCACTGTCGATGAACATTCCCCTTTTTACCTGGGCGAAGATGCGGAGGATGCATTGACTGGGGAACAGCTTGCGCTGGCTTGGGCACTTTGTTGGGCCATTGAGGCATCGTGTGCTTTCAATGAGGCTGTCTTTGTTTTCCACTTTGACAGCACTACAGCTGGTTATGGGGGCTTTGGCAGCTTCAAGCTTCCCTCTGATACCAGGACTTCGCGGCCCTCGCGGCTCTCTAGAAGCGTCGCTATTCTGAGACAGTGCGCGCAAGGCGTGTGCAGCATTGTCGGCAAACATGTCCCCTCTCACTCCGGTTTAGCTGGCAATGAGCTTGCAGATGTTCTCGCCAAGTTTGCCGGTAAGCACCCTGAGCCTGACGAGCTTGTTTCTAGGCCTGCTGGCCCAGCCTAGTTATCAGGCACGATCTCTCTGAATGGGCGTGGCTGGCCATTTGTCAGCAGGAGGATCTCCCGGCTCTCTGCGCGTTTGAGTCTGAAGCCCGTCGGCTCTTTGCCAGTGAAGCTCGACGACCTTTTGCTTTCTCTGCATCCGAGCCAGTTGACGTCGATGAGCGGGCCACTACCGACGGGGAGATCGGGGTGCAGCTGCGCTTGTGCTCCCTTAATGTGCTTTCCCTTCGGGAGTTCGATGATTTGCCGCAGGGTTTGCATGTCGTCGGCAAACGTGCCTTGCTCAAACAGCAGCTTCTTGCCCGTCAGTTACATGTCATCGCCCTTCAGGAGACCAGGACACAGGGCGATTGCATACAGCCTGATGCCGACTTCATTATGCTGCATTCCTCCTGTGATGAACATGGGTGTTTTGGGTGCGCCATCTGGTTGAACAAAGAGCTGCCGGTTGTCACCGCCCGGCAACAGGTTCACCGAGTTACCAAGGAAGCCTGCACTGTGATTCATGCGGAGCCTAGGATGCTGGCTGTTCAGATAGATCTGGCGGGCTTTCCCATCACTATCATTTCGGCTCATGCGCCATACGATGGACACAAGAACAGAGATGCGGTTGACTTTTGGCGAACAGTTGGAGCCATTGCCGCAAAGCGGCCTTCTGGTGCACAGCTTGTGGTTCTTACTGACAGTAATGGGCATTTGGGGTCGGTCAGCTCTGAGGCTGTCGGTACGGCAGGCGCCGAGACGGAAAACCCAGCTGGCGCGGCCTTCCATGCGTTTCTTGTTGAGCATGGACTTTGTTTGCCCTCTACTCATGATGAGCTCCACTCGGGCACACATTGTACCTGGAAGACTGGCTCCCCTTTTGGTCACCGACTCGATTACATTGCTGTGCCAAGTGAATGGTTTGCGGGAGAGCTTGCGTCCATGGTTTGGACTGATTTTGACCACGTTCACGATGTTGAGGACCATCAACCGGTTCTTCTTTTTTGCGAGCTGATGCGCAAGGCGGCACGGCGGTGGACAGCGGCCACAGGCAGGGCTCCTCGGCCTAAGCCTGACACCGACCCCGGCCAACTGCAATGTTTTCAGTATGCCGTTGATGCTCTGCCCAAAGTTGCATGGCAGATTGACGCGGATATGCACTATTCGGCATTTGTCAGGTCGACTTTGTGGCGCTGGTCTGAGTTTGTGGCGCCTAAGGCTCGTAGACGCTGCAAGCCCTTTGTTTCCGACGAGACCATGGGTATTATCGAACATCGCAAACATGTTCGACAAGCTTTGGCCTCGGCATCTGGCACCATTTCTCGGACACGCTTGCTCGTTGGCATGTTTGCGTTTTGGCTGCAGTGGCAGCGCGCAGAGCCAGGTGCCTTACAAGTCCAGTACCTCGAGATTGTACTTCGACGGGCACGGCACAGTGTTGCCCTTTTGTCAGGGTGCCTAGCCGGACTTCGGCCAACCCTCAGGAAAGCTATCCGAGGTGATAGAGCTCTTTACTTGAAGCGATTGGCAGATGAAGTTACTGGCTCCTCTCCGCAGCAGCCGAAGCAGCTTTTTGCAGCAGTTTACAAGGCATTTCCTGTGGTCAAGTCCAGGCGTAGAAGCGGTTTCTGCCCGTTGCCAGCTGTTCTGTTAGAAGATGGTCGCCGGGCCAAGGATCTTGGGGAGCGCATGCAAAGATGGACGGAGCATTTTGCCAGACAGGAAGGAGGCTGCATTATTTCTGAAAGCGAGTATGATCAGACGGTTCAGGCTCAAGCACCGGATCCCGAGAGTGCTCCTACATTCGATGTCCGATGTGTTCCGACCCTCCTCGGTATCGAGCAGGATATGTTGAGGTTGCGGAACGGTAAGGCAGCTGGTCCTGATCTGATTACCGCCGACCTCCTGAAGCTCAATGTGCCAAGCAATGCCAGGCGGCTGCTTCCTATTTTCACCAAGACTGCGTTAGCATGCAGAGAACCGGTGATTTTCAAAGGGGGCTGCTTGATTACGCTGGCGAAGAAGGCCCATGCCAGCCTTAACTGTGCCGATTTTCGCAGTATTCTGCTTTCGAGTGTGCCCGGCAAGCTTCTACATCGTTCCATGCGGAGGCAACTCCTTCCTGCACTTAGTGAAGTGGCGCTGCCCCTGCAGGCTGGAGCTCTACCCGGCACGTCGCCCGAACTCCTCACTTTGTACCTTACAGCTTTTCAACGCTGGGCTCAGTCTACGCGACAATGTTGGGCTGTTACCTTCTTTGATGTCAAGCAAGCATATTACAGGACCTTGAGGCAACTGGTGGTTGGATGTGACAGCGATGCGGGGTTGCGGCAGGTCCTGTATGAGCTCGGTCTTCCACCTCAAGCGACATGCGAACTTCGAGATTTGCTTCGCAGGGCTGCTGATACTTCGCCGCTGGCGGGACACGAACATCTGTGTGCAATGCTGCGCGATCTGTTCACTGCCACATGGTTTAAGTTTCAAGCCTCTTCCTTTGTTGCTGTTACGCACAAAGGAACCAGACCCGGCGATCCTGCAGCGGATGTTTTGTTCGCCTTTACCTTGTCAGCACTGTTTCGTGCTATTGACATCAGCCTAGACTCACAAGGCTTGGTCGATGTGCTTCCACAGGTCCAGCAGGAACCTCTTGTCAGTGGCTATGAAGGTGCGTTTCATTTGCAGTTTGCCAGTTGGGCGGATGATTTTGCCAGGCCTTTTGTGTGTAGCACTTCGGAAGGGTTGCTCGACAAAGTCAGGAGAGCGACGAAATGCTGCACCGAACGGGCCTCCGCATGTGGCATTGAGCTTACTTTTGGCTGCGATAAGACTGCTGTTGTCAGCGACATTGACACTATACAGAGCCTGCGTGACGGCAGCCTTTGTGTTGATACATGCAGGATTGCCTTTGTGGATGAGGTTTCGGGACGTGATTGCATTCTGCCTGTGATACATGCCTACAAGCATTTGGGGGGCATCTTCAGTGCGACTGCGAAGCCTGATCTCGAGATTTTTCTGCGGAGGGCTGCGGCTATGGGTCAGATCCGGACGGTTCGTGCCAAGCTCTTTGCCAACCGGACAGTGCCCCTGGCGACTAGGCGCACTCTTCTGTACGCACTTGGGCTCTCCAGATTTGTTCACGGTGCTGGTGCCCTACATCTGAATCAGAAAGGTCACCAGAGGATCTGGTATTCTGCCTATGTTGGTATCTGGGCGCACCTTTTGCCAAGCACTCCTGGGAGTAAACCCCATAGTTATCAAGTCCTGTATGTCTCTAAGGCACCGCCTCCACATTTGTTTGTCGCTTTGCAAAGGGCAGCTCTTCTGGTTCGTATTGTTTCCAGAGGTTTTACGGCGATCCTGCACATGCTGCAGCTTGAGTGGGAAACCGCCCGAGACAAATCCTGGCTCTCGCAACTTGTGGAGGACATTCGGGTCGTCACACAATGGGTTCAGGCCGCTTGTAATCTTCAACATACTGGATGGCCACTTCATGCGCTATGTCAGCAAGTTGAAGCAAACCCTCAGTGGTGGCTTTCGGTTGTTCGCCAGGCGATCAAGGCATATGCTGCGGATATTGTCAGATGGCACGCTCTGCCTCGAGTTGTTGCTGTTCCCGATGGAGGCGGTTTCAGATGCCATGTTTGTCATGACACCTTTGCTCAGCGCAGTTTCTTGACCGTTCATATGGCACGCCGACATCAATTGCTTGCTCCGGCGCGCCACTTTGCGCCCAACAGGCAGTGCATTGCTTGCCTGCGCACCTTTGCTACGGTCATGCTGACCCAGGCGCACCTTCGGAGGAGCCCTAGTTGTCTACGACGTGCCGTTTGGCTGATGGAGCCTTTGGATGTCGCAGCAATTTTTGAGGCTGAGAAGTGGGACAAGCTGGCCAGCAAGAAGATTCGAAGTGGAGGATGGCAAGGGCAGCGTACCATTGCCAAAGCACAACAGGGCGAAGGACCGCTGAACATTACCGCGGTGGATGTTGCAAACAACGCAGAGGCTTTCGCCATCACTGTCGCTGCATTGCATTTCAGACCGCGGCCCGAAGTTTGCAGCTGGATTGCAAAATACTTGGCCAGTGCCACGCACTCAGGGCCACGGCAGCGAGCAGTATGTTGGTGGCACGCCAAGCCCACAAAACAGAATTTAGGATGCACGTAGTTTTTTGCAAGCAGGCACTCTCAATAAGAGAGTTCAGTGGACTGCGCACAAAGTGGACAAAAGTGCACCTTCTGCAATGCTACCCACACTTCCCTCTAAAGCACCCGCAAAGTAGCCGGAAGCTCACAACCCTAAACTCTACACCCTGGAAAAAAAACATCAGGTTGGTAGTCCTTCTCATGTCCCAGCATAACAGGTGTAAGCTAAAATGACCCCTTCATACCATACTAAGGAACCCTTCTAGCTTCCCTTCGAAGCAGGCTCTATTAGACAGTATAGCAGAATATACGCAGCGACTAAAACACAAGAGAATCACGCAGAACAGAACATGCAAAATGAGAAAACCATGGAAACTGGGAATGGGGCTCGATTTAAGAGACTAGCAGCCGAACCTGCTGATCACTTGGCCCCGCTTTCCGCCAGCTCGGCGCTGCGCCGGAGGTGCTTGAAAAGGTTACAGCCCTGAAACCTCAGAGTCACGTTTTATGGTGTCGGCTTTTGGGTTTGAGGCTCAGCTTACTCGAGGTGTCAAGTCATTGCTGGAGGTTGTAGAGATTGGGGTTTAGGGCTTAGGGGATAAGATGGAGTACTCTGTGCACATGGATTCGGAAACCAGAGTTCGGAAACTGCCCCACCTCATCCGTCTGATCCAAAAACTCATTATAGTAGTTTCCATTTTCTTTTCCATTCTCCCTATATATCCCTGTATAATCCCCATATTACCCCTAAAGGATCCCCATATATCCGCTATAGTATCCCCATATATCCCTTTGATCCCCTTATATCCCTATATAATCCCCATGTATCCCTATGTAATCCCTATATGCTTAAACCGCCGCCTGACTCGCCATCCAAAACCGGTTTAGGGCTTAGGGCCGGTTTAAGGTGTAATCCCTTGATTCGGAAACCAAAAACCAACTGATTGACAAACTCAGGGACACAAGAACCTGATTTTGGAAGCATGCAGCTTGATTCGGGGAGAATACACTCTGTAGTGATTCGTAAACTAACCTCTTGAAACCACATGAATTATCCAGCCCCCCCCCCTCCCTCTGGGGTGCTGGTAAGTTTCCAATTCTGGCAAACTTCGGATCAGGGAATTGTTGAAATCAGTCTCTCAATTAGGGGTTGAATGTTTCTGAATATGGAAAAGAAATGTCGAAACCGTCTTCATAGTTCCTGAATGAAGGAAAAGTGGACTTCTGAATCGGATACTGATAGGTCCTGAGTCGGGCGAGCTGAGGGTTTCTGAGGCAGGGTAGTAGGCTTCTCAGTCGGCGAATGTCGGCGATTATTCAGACCATGAGATTCCGATTGGAATTCTCACCTACACACAATACAACAGCTGCAGCAAGAAGTTGTTGCCTGTTTGCAGCTTGCAGAAAGCTTCGTAAGGTGCCAGGGATGACCTTGACAATGGTCTAAAAGGGCTGTAAGAAAATTTGCGATGCGGTCAGGCGGTGTAGCCTCAGGGAAGCCGCTAGTTCACAAGCAGTATACTGCAAACATCCAGCTAGAAACCATCTAAAGGGTCCTAACTCAAGGCCAGATCTAGAAGAGGACTCAGGAAGTTGCCCCTGTTCAGGGCGAACGCTTCCTCTACTTTGGAGGGTAGTGCTTACGGTGGGCTGTGCATATAAACCTGGAAAAGTTTCCCTCCCCAATTCCCCAACCCAACATAGTCAGCGCCAGCCCACAGTGCACCAAGGCTGTGTCGCCTGCATACCCCCTAAACCCGAAACCCTAAACCCAAAACCCGAAACCCTAAACCCGTCTGCAATGGGTCCTTGCTGATATGTATCCCAAACTGTAGGGTTGACAAGCGTCTTGCCCTCAAGATCCCAACCGAAAGCGGTCCTTCCCAAGAAATTGCCTACATAAGTCCGAAGAGGGACCCATAAAGCCATTGATCACCCAATACAAAAGGAACCTGCCAACTCTAGACTCCCTAAACCAACAGAGCAGTTTCCAAAAATAGGGGGACCCCAATATAGACCCCAATATATTTTAATCCTTATTTTGGGGGACCCCCAAAAGGCTACCCCTGATTTTAGGAAACCCTAATCCTTATAATCCCCTATATAATCCCAGTTTCCATTTCATGTTCCATGTTCTTTTCCATCTGATTCTCCATTATTGGGGGGTAATATTACCCTAAACCCTATAAACCCTAAAGCCTAAACCTAAACCCATTATAGTAGGTACCCCTGATTTTGGGAAACCAGCACATCCTGCCGCGCAGCGCCCATTCCCAGATGTGCGGGAAGCAGGCAGCGAGGGCGAAGAGCGGCTGCAAGGGGACCTGGGCTGGCAGTATAGGTTTAGGGTTTAGGGTTTAAAGCTTAGGGTTTAATTAAGGTCTAAGAGTTTTGGGTTTAAGGTGTAAGAGTTTTGGGTTTAGGGTTTAGAGTTTTGGGTTTAGGGCTGTCTAATAAGCACACTTGTCAACCCTCCAAGCCATGTATATACCTCAGTCCTCCATTTTTGATCTACTTATTAAGTAGCCCCTTGCCCTCGTAGTGCTATGGGTTTCCGCTCCAGGGTCGTGTAGGAGCCCATTTAGTTTTATGAAAGCCTGCGTCTTCTTCATGGGGACAATTCAGATTCAGATCTGATAGGTTTGTTGATGTCGGGCCTCTACAAACAATAATTGTACGATTATATACTATAGTAGACTATTATAGACTATGATATACTATACCAAAATATGCTTTAATAAACTAGAATATGCTAGAATGTGGCATGATATACTTGAACAGATCTTCGAAATCATTCCAACTGTCATAATAGCAACCCCCCATTAGAGATTTGGTGGGAATCCTCTCCACTAACTAAGAATGACAAGGTAGTGGAACATGAAAGTAAGGCGGGTGCTCCGTGTACGTACCTTTAGGATGTCTTGGATGATAATGCGGATCCTCACCTCAATATCAATAGGGTTTAGGGTTTAGGGTTTAGGGTCCATTGGGCATATTTGCGGTTGCCTCCGGTCAGAGAAATCTGAAAATCTCCGCAACACAACACCGGCCAAGGGTCGGAATTCACCAAGACCTGTGCCTGTCAGGGCTGAGGGTAGCTGAGCTCAGTTCACATTGAATGTTGAGACTAATCCCCTCCCCTTAATATTAAACCTCCCCCCCTGATTAATATCAAAATACTCTCCATTGTGGTACAGTATAGCATGTTGGACATAGTTCATGTTGGGGGGGTGGGGGGTTTTAATGTTGGGGGGAGGGGTTTACGTTGTTCGAAACTCTGAACCTCAACCCGGCGGATGAAATGAGCTTCCGGATTCAGGGGCTTGCGGCTTCGTATTCAAGCTGCGTCTGTGTGAGCACATGTGAAGGGAGAGGAACTGCAGCGCAAAGTAACTTCCGCACTTGTCTCAATAAGTAGCTCACCCCAATTTCCAAGTCATTTTCCACTTTCTTTTCCATCTGATTTTCCATAGTTGGAGAAACATCCTTACATATCCCTACATAATAATCCTCAAGCCTACCCCAATACGATCCCCAATATACTTTTCTTCCCAGTAGCCCACCTCATTGTACTGAATTGCTCTCACCACTGCTTGAGCCACCTCCGAGGGCGTTGTATAGCCCATGCTTTTGCCTGTCTCCTCGGTGTCACACCGTGAAGGTTTTCGGGTTTAGGGATTCGGGGTTTAGGGTTTTGGGTTTAGGGTTTAGGGATTCGGTTTATGGTGTCACACATCTGTGCGCATTGGGCAGGCTTAGATGTGTGTCGCCTTGCTCCCTCGCAACGAGAATCTCGAAACCCTCAAACCCAAACTCACTTCGCAGCCAACTCCGTCTACGCGAAACCTTGGTCCTGCTCGCTTCCTGAGCCCCGTAGAGGTTTAGGGTTAAGGATAACCCCCCAATGCTTTCCACTCCCATCAAAATCCTATCATCCCTATGCAAAGACTGTATGAACCCTTGCTCGTCACGAATGGATCCTTCCATTAGCATCAGGTATCTCTGCAAGATCTCGGATTCACATTTGCTTGGAAAACCACAGGCACATCAGCAGAAGCCAATCCAACGAAGTTGATCCCAACATGATCATCAATGATCCCTATCCTACACCCTCAACCCTTTTGAAGGCTCGACCCAACACACTCAAACCTCCAGCAGGGCAACTCCCGACATCCTCCTATGACCTTGCGGGGCCTTAGAAGGGAATGAATGTAGGAATGGATCCCTAAGAAGCGCCTCGGGTTTATGGCTTAGGGTTTTAGGGTTAGTTCTCATTCTCATTTCATTTCCATTACTCCCTATACGTCCCTAGAACTAACCCTAAAGACTAAACCCAACCCTAATCCCAAACCTCAACACAACCCTACACCCTATATCCCCAAACCCTAAACCCCCAACGCTAGCGCCGAACCCTGAACTTGCCTAAATCCTCAACCCCGATCCTAAACCCAACTTTAAACCCCAACCCCAAATCCTAAACCCCAAACTCCAAACCCTGAACCCTAAATCTTAAGCCCAAAACCCTAAACCGTCACAATCCTGGGGCAGGTCTCCTTCACGGAGGCCCCAACTCTGTCTGACATAGAGGCCGCCATGCCAACGTCAGCGACTAGGCCGGGGCTCACGCAGTGAACAGTCACCTGCCTCTTCCTAGGGGGTTGTATATACTAATACGTTGTTTAGGGTTTAGGGTTTAGGGGTTAGGGTTTAGGGTTTAGGGGTTTAGGGTTTAGGGTTTAGGGGTTACATAATGTAGACCCCTGATTAATACATCCCCTGCCCTTTCTAGGGATTACAATAGAGATCCTAATGCTAAGGCCCTTAAAAGGAGGGGGTTTACTAATCATGCGTCTACATTACTATAATAGGAACATATAGGGTTTAGGGCTTAGGCTTCAGAAGCTTGGATTTGGGAGTTTTTTGTGGTTTCTGGTGGTTTTGGAATGAAGGTTAGGTTTTCGTGCGACTGACGCGCGTGCTCGTCTGCGTGGCATTGGCGCCGCATCCGGGGATGTAATGAGAGTTTAGGTTTGAGAGTTAGTATAGCGGTCTGCCGGTGCGGGGCTTCAGCAACAGAACGCAGAAGTGCTCGACCCCTGCACCCCGCCGCAACCTTCAGCCCTGGCAGCAAATTTCTGGCTTCCAGCTTCGTGAAACGAAAACGTTTTGGATTGAAAATCTGGTGCTCCCTATGCATTGTGCCTTACTTGGGGTTTGTAGGGAATAAGGTGGGGGAATAAGGGAACATGTTGTATAGAGTGTAGGGCGTAGGGTCTAGAATAAGGGAGAATATACATGTGTATATACATAGTAAATAGATGTAAATAGGGGTTATGTGCGGATTATTTCCCGTTGTTCACTACCAACCCCAACAAGCTGCTTGTGCATTCCTTGAAGGGTCAAGGAGACTTAGCGAATGGGTTCATCGTAGGGATAACTGGGGTTAGTATTTGGCTTATATTGCTATAGGTCTCTAAGCCCGAAACCTTGAACCCTGAACCCTAAACCCCAAACTCTAAACCCAAATCCTACTCAGTTCCGGTGGCCCTCCCAAGTATGCTTCTCTTGTGAAACCACCTCTACACTTATGGAGGCAATCCAATTCTGGGTCCCATCTTCAGGAATTCTACTTGCTGGCGGTTAATAGAGACTAAGGTTCCCTGCTACCCCCAGTAAGTCTGGGTATGAAAGATTTAGGGGCTCTGGGCGTTTAGGGCGTTTCAAGTCAGAAGCCAGGATTTGGAGTTGGGGGCTTAAGGTTTAGGGTTCAAGGTTGCTGGCTTCAAACCCTAAACCCTAAACAGCTTGCAGACTGGAAGATTACCTGGAAAATCAGGGTAGTTATGACCCAATTCGCAAGGGCTCCAGAAGGTTTAGGGAAAATGGTTTAGAGCTTAGGGTTTTCCGTTTTGGGGTAAGTACATCCACATTGTAGCTGTAGCTGCAAACTAATTATAAGCCTAAGTCCCCCAACATGGTCTACTTGGGTCATGTCTCACCCTGAACCGTTTAAAGGTTGAGGGTTTGGGGTAGAAGTCCTAAGTTTGCGTTCCTTTAATCCCCTCCCCCTAATAACGTAACCACGAATACTCCCAATATGTTCCAATGTAATTTTGTTGTATAAATTCGGAATAGTCATTCTTAGGCGTGGGTAGTTTATTCTAAGGGCGAATGAGGTGATCATCAACTATACCCTGGGTGGGGTTCCTCGTCAACCGTATCAACCCCTTTGACGCAAATGAGGTCTTGCGGTTTAGAGTCTAGAGTTTAGTCTGTTGTTCATCAAAGCTCCCAAATGGCTACGCCTGCTTCTGGAGATCTCCAAGCAAAAGATTGCAATCTCCAAAAGAAACTTCCCTTCTCTCCCAATGCTCCCACAACATCTCTGTGATGCATATGCAATTCCTGAAAGGATCAACAGGTCTGAACTAGCACAACAGCTTTGCGATCCAAACCCTAGATGCCTATCATATGATTGTTCTAGGGTCATTGTTTGGGCCGTTGGGGTTCTCAAGCCCCCAAGACCAACACCCCAAAGTACCCTAAATCCTACACTCTAAACTCTAAAGCCTAAAGCCCAAACCCTAAACCCCAAACCCTAAATCCTAAACCCTAAATCCTAAACGAACGAGGCGAGCGTCTCCAGGAGCATCTCGAGGCGGAGAGACAGCGTGAAACTGCTAAGGGCGGCCTAACACACTTCAGGGTTTAGGGTTTGGGCTTGGGGGTTTGGGCTTTGGGGTTTGGGGTTTAGGGTTTAGGGTCTACGGTATAGGGCTAGGGGTTTAGGGCTTAGGCTTTATATATGGCTTAGGGCTTAGGGTTCAGGGTCATGAGGGTTTAGGATTTAGGTTCGGGGTTCCCTATATGACCTCAATGGACATCACTTTGGGGTGTCCTGCTAAGCCCTTCTTGCCACAAAAAAGGATGACCTTTGAAACGATATAAGAAACAAATATATGGAAACCAGTAGGTACTGTAGGGGTTCTGTAGTATTATGTAGGGCTTCAAGCGGTTTCCATGCGAGGATTATTTCTTGCCCTGTGAGCTCATTGCCTCAAGCCCACGCACACATATTGTTATAAAGAAATCCGAAATCTAGACGCCTCAAACTACGGTGGATACCAAAAATCCTGCATGACCCCAAGTACCTTATACCGTGAGAAGTACTATGGTAGATTAAGGTCATGCAGGATTTTTCGTATCAACAGTATACACATCGCCGTTATGGGGTTCTCGTGGTCTTCAGCGCTATGGCCTGACGTCCGCAGCCTTGAGCCACCCCGTAAACCCATCCGCCCTATATAATGCCAATGTAGTTCCCATATGACCCATGCAGAATCCCCATATGGGTAGTTTCCAAAATGAAGGTCCCATTTTCGTACCCCTAAATATTTTGACCCTAAACCCTAAACCCTAAACCCATCCAAAGGGTTGAGAGCAACCCATATAGTTTCCACATAATCCCTCTATCATCATCATATAGTTCCTGTATAACCCCTACAGAGTCCCTAATTATAGGACTTGCTCTCAAAATTATGGGCCCAATTTGATTAAGAATATTACGGCACCTAACATTCAGGGGTACCAATTGGGCCCCTAAGTTTGGGAACTACCCATACGAGCTGTAGTCTGAACTCCTTAAAGGGGATTTTATAGGGATTACATGGGGCAGTATTGTAGGGCTTATTAAGGAGGATACTAGGAGTTTAGACTATAGCTCATATAGGTCCCCGATAACACACACCCACACCTTGGTCGCCGTGTAGACGCCACCGTAAGGCACGGAGCACCCTGCAGCTGTGGAGGAGACCTGGATCGCAAGGAATTGATCTAATTTCGAAAAAGGTGGGGCTTCCCAAAATGAAGGGTACCACTCGAGGGGTCCGTATAAAGGCTTAGGGTGTAGAGCTTAGGATTTAAGGTTTTTGGTGGGTTTATATTGGCTTCCTCCTATTTATGGAAAGGTCCAAATCTGCGGCCTCTGGATGTGAAAAGGCAGGGACTTCTTCTCAAGCCCTGGCCCTGACATCTGGTCAAGGGTTGCAGGGTTTAGGGTTTAGGGCGTAGGGTTTAAGGTTTAGGGTCCAGAGTTTAGGGCTGGCCTTTTTGGGGGTGTTCCCGAAACTAGGGGGTACCCTTGCAGGGGTCCCTAGAATAAGGATTATAACATGTTGGGGTCTATAATGGGGTCTCCCTATTTATGAAAACTACCATTTGAACTCTGGCGACTGAAACCGCTTTCTTCACAAGCGCTCCTTATGGCGCTCGCGACTCAAAGTGTAGTTTCCCATGACAGGGAGACCCCGAGCCCCTGAAGTGATCAACCTGACAACACCTCCAACTTGGAGGTTCAGGGTAGCTATAACCAGGGTTTAGGGTTCACGGTTTGGGGTTTAGTAACGGTACGTATAATCCATTCTAAAACCTAATATGAGTATAATTGGATTCAAGTAGTAGTTCAAGTTGGGTGAAACTTGGCGTGCGAGACCCTACCCGAATGCCAGAAATCACACCCAAATCCTTCCAAGAATTCCCAGCCACGTTCACCACATGGCCCCGTGGCTGCTTCAGCAATTCCTTAACAGCCGCATGTCGGCCAGGGCTGAAGCTTCAAGGGGTAATTTGGTAGTTTCCCAAAATAGGGGGACCCCAATACAGACCCCAAAATACTATCATCCTTATTCTTGGGACCCCCAAAATGGTACCCCCAACTTAGGGACACCCCCATTTAGGGTCTATGGTTTAGAGTTGTAGGTTGGGGTTTCAGGTTCAGAGTTCGAGTATGAGGTGGCGGGGCTCAGGTTTCGAGGTTTGAGGTTCGATGTGCAAGGACAGGTGGCTGTCGTAGAGGCAAGGCTTCTGGTGAGAAAACATGCTATGGCAATGCTATGGCTCAGGGCTGAGGGTTTAGGGTTTAGAGGTGGGTCTGTCATCTCAAGCTACAGGCTCTACTGAGAACCCTGTCAGGGGACACGATTCTGCAAGTTGTTCTCAAGACTAGGGTTTCTATGAGCCATAAGCTGAAAACCTAATATCCCCAACACTAATCCTTATAATAGTCCCTATAGAATCACCTACACAAACCCCCTTTAAGGAGTTTACACCAAAAACCCTAAGACCTAAACCCTAAATCCTAAACCCTAATCCTCTGTATAGCCCCCTTTAAGGAGTGTAGAATATGGCTCATAGCTGGTCGCACGTAAGTACCAAGAACTGTAAACATGCCGCCAAAAACGGTTTTTGAGAACGCCTCTGGCCGAGATGCGCCATCAACTTGCGAGAAAGTACGCACCCGGCTTAGGCTTTGGGGTGTAGGGTGAATGCCCAATCCATCCAATAAAGGTGGGAACCCTCTTTCATGTACTTGGAGGTTTGTGTGCAGTTGACATGTTACAAGTACAGATCTTCCACAGCAAGCCTCCCTTGTAACTAACCAGGAAGCTTCAACTAGTCCTACACAAGCTCTTCGCAGCCCAGTGTCGGGCAAGAAGCTCTTTATAAGGTGGAGGGTTCCAGTCAGGTTGGTCTGGAGCATGGCGTCCACAGCCTGAAATAGGATTATGTAGGGGCAGTGCAAGCTTATGTGGCATTATGTAGTGGTTACATCAGCTATAATCTAAACTCCTAGCATCCTCCTTAACAAACCCTAAAATAATCCTCCCCACTTGATAGAGTTTAGACTATTGGTCATATAGGGGTATGTAGGAACAATATAGGGTACATAGTGATTATATGGGGAAGATAGGGACTATATACGATTGTATGGGCAGAATGTGAGGTGTGGGAGTTCATCATAAAGATTAGATGGAGAGAAAATGGAAAACAAAAGGATATTGAGTTGACATAGCCAGTTGACATCTCGGGATTCTGGCACGCAGGGGTGTGAACAGACGCCGATGTCATGTTGAGGTCTACCATAATGTTGGGTTATTGTTTAGGCGCGTATCCAAGTCTTGGGGAGCGTCTCAATATCATTTGGGCTGGCAGAAATAAGTGTAGGCTGGGGTGTGGGTTTCTGGGCATATAATCAGGCGCAATAACCCTAGACCCTAAAACCCAAAACCCTAAACCCCAAAACCCTAAACCCCAAAACCCAGGGTTCCGGGGGTTTCTTAGGACGGAGTGCGGGATGGCAAAGGCTTTCGGGTCGAGGCCTTTTTTGAAGTGTCTGGCGTGATGGTCCATGGTTATGGGGTCTCTTCGGGCCCTTTCCGAGTTCATCCAGACGGGTAGACATAATCCCTAAGCCCCGAAACCCTAATGCCCTAAGCCCCAAAGCATAAACCCTAAACCCTCTGTACCCCTATCCTACTGACGGCTACCCCAGAACCCACGGTAAGCTACCCATCACCTCAGCGCCCATCGACTCGAAGAATCCTGGGATGTTCAGGACGCAGGGTTTAAGGTTCAGGGTCTAGAGCTTAAGATTAGGGCCTAGATATCTAGAATACGGTTTGGAGTTTAGAGTTTAAGGTTTAGGGCTTCGAGTTCAGGCTTTAGCAGCATGAGAAATAGAACAAGGGAGCATCAAATGCAATATGAGACATGGAACTGGTATTATTTAGGGGTCGGTAAACGACTACCCCTACACCCTAAACCCGAAACCCCTAGGGGTTGGTAAACGATTTGCCACCCTTGGCTCGAAGGTCCGGAGCTCTCAGGGTTTAGGGTTTAGGGTTCACTGAAGTCGTGGTGGCGGTGAGTCAGTGGGGAAGTCAGGAAAGGAAAATAGGGAGGGTTAGTGGCTGTTATACAAGGACTATATAGGAATCCATTATTCCATTCCCGACTACCCGCAGAAATTTCACTTAGAAGCCAAAATGACTCACAACATTGTTCCCAGAAAAAGACCAACACAACCATAATGTAGCTTATGCCCTCAATCCAAATGACCCTAAAACCTAGACCCTAAACCCTCAACCCTAAACCCGCCGAGCAGCCGTAGGTGAGAACTCCCGCGTTATTGACCAAGACTTGGCATGGGCCAAATGCTGTGGCCTGAAGCAGAAATTCCTTGCGGCTCTCGCTATCCTGGGCTCTTGTGGGTTTTTTTAGGTGAGGTGAAGCGTGGAGGGCAAAGTAGGCACGTTACAATACAGCAGTGTTCTCTATAACAGTACTTATGAAGTGACTTTAGTGGGCTTTACCTGCACAGGTTTAAGTGATGTGTTCAAAAAAATCAAAAAAAGTTTATCAATGCTTGAAAAAAGTATCTGTGAGGTCCAGCTCCACAGTTTTCACCTTCACCTGGCTTCCAAGTTAAAGCGCGAGACCTGTGACAGACCCCTAAGACAAGACCTGGGTACCCAAAAGCCTTTTTCAATCTGGGCTTGTGCAATGCACAGATCCTTTGCACTCCTGCCATCGCGTGCGAAGCTACATCCTACAAACCCTAAACAGAAGAAAAAAAAAAAAAGCGTCAACTCTGAGCCCTAAGCCTGGAATCCAAACCCTAACCGGTTGAGTTTGTCTGCCTTCAGCAACCGGGCCTCAGCGTTGAGAAGGGGGGTTGCGTTGAGAAACTGTTGTAGAATGAATCCCGGATTTATCGCCCCATCTAGGAACTCCACGATAGTAAAACTGCTTTAGACCACAACTCATATGAGGGAGGCATCTATCTTTTTGAGGTGGGCAGGGGGGGTTCCTAAACCTTTAATCCAAACCCTGCGCGTGAGGAGGGTTTAGGGTTTAGGGTTTGCGGCTTAAATTAAACCCTAAACCCTAATCCTTAAACCCTAAACCCTACACCTGAAACCCTAAATCCTAAACCTTAAGGGAAGGCATCACCTTGCATTAAGCTCCAACTGCTGGTTCTGGGCAAGTCCTAAAGCCTATCCGGAAACCCTAGTTGAGTATAAGTGCAACAGTTGCGGCTTAGGGTTTGGGTTTAGCGCACAGTTCTAGAGAAAGTGGAGTGGATCTCCAGATGAGCACTGAATAATCCCCTCCCCCTACGTAATATTGAACTCCCCCACCCCCCCCCCCCTTTTATTTGATCTTCCGCATATACAGTTTCATACAATAGTATAGTATACGGACAATGGGAATGCTTAATATTTTGGGGGGCGGGGCGGGTTACAATTTTAGGGTGAGATGACTATTCAACCCTCAACGCTTCTCCCGAGACCCTTAACCTAACTTGACCCCTGAGCCCTTGACCTTCCATCCTAAAACCTTAAACCCTGATACCTAAAATCCTTAAACCTAAAACCCTGAAACCTAAACCCGGAAACCTAAAACCCTGAAACCTAAAACCGTGAAACCCAAAACCCTGAAACCCAAAACCTGAAACCTCGCTCTCTCTCTCAGCGACTCAGGTCTCCCTGTCAGCGCCAACGGCCAAGACTCAAAACCTGAAACCCAAAACCCTGAAACCTAAAACCCTGAAAGCCAAAACCCTGAAACCTAAAACCCTGAAACCTAAAACCCTGAAACCCAAAACCCTGAAACCCAAAACCCTGAAAGCCAAAACCCTGAAACCTAAAACCCTGAAACCCTAAACCCTATCCAACCCCCTATATAATCCCTATATAATGCAATAGTTTCCATGTTCTTTTCCATTATCCCTATAAAGCCCCAATACAAACCTAATATATCCCCTAGGCCCCACCTCCGGGAATCGCTTCCCGATTTCGGCCTTGACGTCCTCCAGCTTGTCGAGGCGTCGGGCCTCAGGTTGGGGGCCCCGGGGTTACTGGTGATTAGGGTTTAAGCTTTAGGGTGTAGGGTCTAAGGTTTAGGAGGCTTGGGGCTTAGGGTTTAGGGTTTAAGTTCTAGGGTCTAGGGTTTAGGGCCTAGGTGTAGGGCTTTGCGCTTAAGAACGCCTTCAAAGTTATTCTACCGACAAATCTCTGAATCTCTGAGGTCCTTAAGGCCCTTAAGTTCGAGAAGCCTATCTATAATCTGTGGTTTATCCCTCCTTTCGTTGTTGACCGTTCTGCAAGGAAGGGGCTCCCAGCCTCGGTCAAAGCACCCCAATAGCAACTAGAATTTCTGAGGACTGGACAGGGTTTAGGGTTTAGGGATCCACCCCAAACTACTCTAAGCCCATCAGACTTCTCCGAGACCCCACACAATACAGCTTGTAAAAATGAATGCAGACTACCGGGTACATAATGGAATGCAAGCTTTCTGAGGAGTCCATGAGGGTTTCTTTGCAGGCTGTGCAGAGCCATGCATACCTGAGTCACGGCCTACCCTAAGTAATCCCTGTAAAGGGCCATTTTGTCCCCCTTAAGTAGATAGACTATGGCTTTTGGTATATTATGATAAGATCCCCGTATAACCCACATTCTATCTACTTATGCGGGACTATAAATCCTGAAGTCTAAACGCTTTGCAAAGGGTTGATTGATGAGGATCTGTATTGATGATTCTCTGGCGCTGCTATTCTTAGGAAATTCCCATATGGCAGCTTCCTTGCCCCGAATACGTGCCCCAAAATACTAGAGTCGGTAGTATACGGACTGCCAAAGCAGGGAGCCCTTGCTTTTTGGAAACCCCTTCTGACTCATTTGTCTGTAGCCCGCACGAGGTTCCCCAACCCCAAAGAAACTCGAAACCTTCAAACCTTCAACCCTAAACCCTAAGACCCTAAAACCCTAAAATCTTACACCTGAAAACCACAAGCCCCCAAACCCTGGAAGCCTAAACCCTTAATCAAGCAAGGCTCCCCAAGGACCAGCTTCTCAGCGCCTTCAGCGGCCAGTGCCTGAGCAATGAACACACCCAGGCCATCAGAGGCGCCTGTGACCGCGCAGCACAGACCTAGGTGGCTTGTGTAGGGTTGAGGGTTTAGGGCAAAGAATTGTTTTAAAGGGGCCTCTAGGGGTTCTGTAAGGATATGTAAAAAGATATGTAGGGGTTAAAGAATGGTTATGGGGTGTAGGGTTTGGGTTTAGGCTCCAGGCTTTGTTCTAAAGGCACTTTGGGACTGGACTTCTTGAAAGGGAGATCCTAACCAAAGAGGGAACCTACCTTCTAGCCATTTTGGAGTTTCATTTTGAACAACGACCATAGAAAGGTGTATATATATTGAAATTAAGATGTACAGGGATATGTAAGGATATATCATGCTGAGGATACCGCGATGTATAGGGTTTGGGACTTAGGCTACTGTAGGGGCCAATGTGCCTAGAAGAATGTAGAAGAAAATGGAAGCTAAGAAAGCATTATTGTGTAGGGCATCCGGTTTGGGATTTACGTGTTTGGGGGTATGGAGTTTAATCTGGGATTGGGTGTAGGGATCAGGCCTTACGGTCTTAGGGTCTATCAGATTTATAGGGGGTAGGGTTACTGGGTTTTTTGGCCAATGTAGTCGGACACTGGGGCCGTTAAATATAGGGCTTCAGGCTTCCAACGGAAACTTGGTGGTTGTTAGGATCAGAATGGCATGAAAATTTTCATGGGGCAGGTTACTAGGTCTTTTGGACTTTGAAGATGGGATGCGGAGTGTACAAGGCCCACATGACTGCCTGGAGGTTCGGGAGAATTCTGGCCCGCTCGATTTACGAGCCCCCCAAGTCCCCTCATGTGAGCATAACTGGGTTAGGGATACCAGTTCTACTGTGTAATCACTCTGAATCGCCAAGCGCAGACGAAGACCACAGCAATGAAATGCTGAAATCACCTCAGCCTTTCTAATTTCTACAATTTCACGGCCCAAGACGCAACCCAACTCAGGACTGCAACTAGATGGAGGATCTCTTATCCCTGAACCCCCCCAAACCCTACACCAATACTGCCAAGAAGCCTTTTATCTCGTGCACGCGCTTGGGGAAGAAGGTCACGTATAGCAACACCAGAAGCAAAGCCAGAAGAAGGGCTACAACTGCCGGCCGCGACACAGTTTAGGGTTTAGGGTTTAGGGTTTAGGATTTGGGGTCAGAATTTAGGGGTGAGGGTTTAGGCAGGCTTGAGATTCATATGGGGGTGGTGCTTCCAAAAGCTCAGGGCTGTGGAGTTGTGGTTTGTACCCAACCTAGACTCACCAATCCCTATAAGCCCGAAAGTTTCGTTTTTATCTTCCATGTTCTTTCCATTTGATTCTCCATGTT
>CAJNIZ010002810.1:0-19743 GCA_905231905.1 Symbiodinium pilosum | reverse complement strand
GCTACCTTTTGAATCCTGAATTGAACGGTATAGGCGAAGTATTATTGGGCCTTTTGCTACCTTTTGAATCCTGAACTGAATAGTACGGGCGAAGTATTATTGGGCCTTTTGCTACGTTTTCAACCTTGCGGCAGGTTCTCCTTCGGAGCTTGCTGCGCCTTAATTTGTTTATGAGCTTGCTGTGCCTAAAGTCTTTATGGACGTAATTATCCCCTCCCCACCCCCCATCCCTTCAAAAAAAAAACGTTTCAAGGCTGTGAAATTCCGTGCAAAAAAAAAAGCGCATTTTGGGCCAAACAGCCTGAAGCTGTAAAAATCCACGAAACCCTGCAAATACCAGAGAATTCGTCTCAGGGAAGAAAAAGCGCTACAAGAAGAAAATGTACCAACGACCAAATGTGCTGCAAATACTAATACTTTAGGCTGCTTCGAGCACCAGAATGCGAAAAAAGGCAAAAATCCCGATGCCCAACTGCAAGAAAAAAAAGGACACAGTGGCTTCTGTAAACACGAAATGCTGTAAATAGCAGTGAAAATGTGCATGGAGGCTGTCATACACAGACAAGGAAGCACAGAAAAGACAGTCGTCAAATACCAAGTATGCCTAGTAGTAGCAGTAGTAGTAGTCGTCGTAGTCGTAGTAGTCGTAGTCGTCGTAGTAGTAGTAGTAGTAGTCGTAGTAGTAGTAGTAATAGTAGTAGTAGTCGTCGTCGTCGTCGTCGTCGTAGTAATAGTACTACTACTACTACTACTACTACTACTAGTACTAGTACTAGTACTAGTACTAGTAGGCGTCCCCCCCAAGGCACTACGTTTTACTCAAAATATCCCGGATCTCAAAATTGATCACTGATTCCCCGAGAGGCGGCTAGTAGCAGTAGTAATGTTAATGTAATGGTTGCTGCCCGGACCTAGCAAGGGGGGGGGGAGGGAGGAGGGAAAGGGGAGGTAGCGGGGGCACAGGGGGGGAGGGGGGGAGGGAGGGGGGGAGGCTGGCACGCCTGGTTCAATGTGGACGGCACAACCAGAGAAAAGCCCAAGCAACAGCACCAAACATGGCTTCCAGAGTAATCACTTTTATAGCGAAGAAGTTGCACGCTGAAGCATGAAGTCTTTGCTGCTTATGCTCTGCAGAGCTGTGATGGCTCTTCGCTGCGCTGTACAACTCGCCCACTTGACCGAGTGCCTGCTCCATCGATCCTTGGCCTCGAGCCCACCGTCTTTGGCACGTAGGCCCTGGTCGCAAACGCACCGAGACCCAAAAATCCGAACGCAGGTTGAAGCCACGGCCTTCACCTTTGCCAGCACCAATTCTACAGCTTTCACCTCACCCGACCTGGCATGCCCAGATCGGCTTCTGAGGCATGTCTACGCTCAATGGCTTGTGCACTGCGTGCCAAACTTGGCAGTAACCCTTGTTCAGTATTTTCATGCTGTGCTCGCGAAACCATGGAGGGATAGAATGCCTCGCAGCGAGATGAAGGATTGTCTGCCTTAGCCGCTTTCAGATGCTTTCAGTGCTTGCAGGGTCTCAGCATGCTTGAGGCAGTTGGAGTCCAGTTGGAGTCAGGAGGCTGGTCAGCGTCGCGTGCCCAAGTTGCCACACCCTGGCACGGTACGCAACACAGCCATGACTACCAGAAGGGCCAACATGCATGTGCATGTCCACTGTTTCAATCATTTTTTGAGGGGACTGTGTTGGCTCCTTTGCTACCCAAAACTGATGAGAATCTACCCGGGCAGAGACGGAAAGGGAAGGTTCGGCCTCAGGACCATCAGCTGCAAGCAGGCAGGTAAGGATGGCTGCGTCCTTCGAGAGAAAAAATCTAGGAAATACCTGTGTGTATTTACGGGATCATGTGACACTCCGAGGTGGGTCATGCTCAAATTGTTTACATGCAAGGCTTCACTTCGACACTTGTAAAACAAAGCTTCCACTTCTTGCAGGAGAAGACACCCCTTGTGCAGCTGCCAGATGTGCTGGGCTTGTCCGTGCCTGCAATTAGCACATTGCGGCAGCGCACTGAAGTTGTCACTGAAGGCACTGAGGGGGGCAAGAAACAGCCTCCGGCCTCGGTCATGGCCCTTACGTTGGCTTTGCCGTCGAGCAGCATCATGGCAATGCCTCCGCCCGAAGTCTGACGAGCAACTCCAGGCGAAAACAAAGGCTTTGAATGGGGACGTGTTTTTAGCAGCTCTAGGCAACTTCTGATCTGGATTTGTCCTCAATGGATGTCTCAAGAGTTGACTGTCTGTTGCCACTGCACACTGTCTGCACTAGAGAAGTGCAAGAACCTTCCCATCTCGGACCATCAACCCCCGATGCAACAACTGCAAGCACTGGCTGATTGCGAAATTGTCCGACCTGCTTGCCCTGCAGCACAGGCGGCGTGCAGAGGTGTGTAACCCCTGTACCAGGAAGATCACACACCACAAAGCAAATAAAGACGTCTTGTCCCGTACCCTTGCAAACCTGGGTGGTGTTCCAGACGCACTGCCATTCGGCGAGGTTCCAACCTGTGGCGGCACACCACCACCGCCACCACCACAACAACAACAACAGTCTCCACGTTCTGATGTGCATTTATTCGTCTTCATCATTGCTTGTGGGATCATCTTGTGGGTTTCAGCTTGTCGCCACCCTCTCCAGCACCTTGCACGTTTGAAGCAAACAGCTTAGAAAACTCAAAAGCTGAATCATATCTGAAATAACACTGCCTTGTATGGAGGTCTCAATGTGCTTACACCAGGGCCAGAAAACAAAATCCTTGATTGGCGGACTACCTGGGTAAACTACACCTTCTGACTCCTGACGCTATAGCTTCCTGCCTGGAGCAAGGCCTTTACCAAATCTTGGCGGCCCTCACCTCGGCGAAATCTCGAATTACTTGTTCTAAAACAAAAAGCTCTTTCATGTCTTGGATGGTTCTTTTCGGACCTAGCCACGGGCTGCAGCAGCCAGCGCCAGTTCCGCCGAGCTGCCTGTGCCTGCAAAGGGGGTCAGATCTTCTGCTTCCCAAATTGAAGACAGTTTCACCACTTTCGAACCCGTAAGCCACCTGCGTCCTCTGCACTTGCCATATTGGCAAGAGGCTGGAAGACACCTTCATCAAATTCACTTGGCAAGCCGCAGCACCAGGACAGGACCCAAAAGACACTTGGAACTTAACGTTTGCATCTGCATCTGTGTTTGCCATCCAGTGGAGCAAACCTCCGGCATGAAAGCCTTCAGCGCTAGTACCCGCTGCCGTATTAGCTGCAGGATCGCCAGCTCTGCGCCGGTTGCCCCGTACACAGATTTGCCCACTCACCACCCACTATTGCCGTGACACCCTAGCTGCATTCGCACGCGCTCTTTCTGCTCGTGGGATGGACAGAAGTCAAACTTCAGAAGCTAGCAAGGAACTATCAACATCTTGCAGGCGAACAGGGCGGTGAGGGACCTTCCTGACCTACCTATATAACTCGCTGGGGGCTCTTGGCCGACCAAGTATGCACACGACAGTGATGCACATTTCGACTCCACGCAACCATGCATGTCTCCTGTTAGCGCTGTGTATCCCCACCTGAAACGTCAACGCCCTGCTCTTCCAGGAAGGCCGCGTACTGCTGAAGCGTCGGCCTCTGACCATATCGCTTGGAAGCTCAGCCCATGCCAGACTCCTTGATGGGAATTATAACAGCTGATTCTTGGCGCAGTGTTTTGCCCAGTCGTGTGCGGGATTGCTGCAACCGCCAGATCTACAAGTATGCAAAGAAGTTTTTGTCGTGCTAATAGTTTCCATGAGGCTTGCACTGGTCACACACATGCATGCCAATCTGTCAGAGTAAGATTGGTGAGAAAGGCAAGACTGCTTTTTTCAGCCCTACCTTGCTGTTTCTGACGAGACGCTCCAAATGAAAGGAAAGCCTGGAAAGCCTAGATTGCTCAACTGCACACTTTCTGAAAGCAAAAAGTGCAATTTGCCTGGCCAGGAGCTCGCAAGGTGCCAGCGGTCCCAAGGCCGCACTCAGCACACAAAGCGCTCCTGCCATGCTGGTCCAAGACACCTGAAGGTGTCAAAGAGAAACAGAACCAAACAGAGCCCCTGCCTGGCGGCGCTTCTGCCTCCACAAGTAGTCCAGCTTCACCCCTTTGCTCCTGCAAACTTGGTTCTTTACTTGCAGGATGCAGGACATTCTGCCGAAATGATCCGGGATGAGTCTCTTTGTGCTCCTGCTGAACATCCAAGTCCTGCGCTTCGACGCTGTCAGCTGCAAGTCGCACCTCCTCAAGTCTCAGGGCAGACTGGACGATAGGGCGTCCAGCTTCACAACACCTACTGATCTCTGCATACCAACACACGACGACCTCAGTTTGAGTGTCGTCTTGATGGCTTCAGAATGCTTAGGGAAGTAGCACAGTGACGGAGAGGCTACAGGAAAGACGTATCACGACTACGCCAAAAACCAAAATTGAACACGCCGGCCGCTTGTAGGAACCTTCTCTAGAAGCTATCTCAGGAGCCGAAGCCCCTAAAGCATTGCCAAGGGGGCCCTCGAGACAAGTCCAAGGGCCAAGGGCCTCGGCCTTTTCAACCTTTCCTAAAACCTCTCTCAAGGGGCCTCGAATACCACTCCACGCTCCACTCCACTCCACTCCCCACTCTCATCTCTTTCCACATCTCTCCGCTCGACTTTCAACTCGATTTTCCACTTGAGTTTCCGACAACTTTCAGTCCCACTTTCCTCTCCACTCTGCACTCCACTTGCCATCCACTTTCCGTTCCACTTTCCACTTTCCACTCCACTCTGCACTCCACTTTCGAGTCCACAGTCCACTCCACTGTCCACCTCTCTGTACATTTCACCGCCCTCTCAATTCTCTGTTCCACTCTCCACTCCACTTATAGCGCCACTCTCTACTCGCCTCTCCACACTCCACGCTGCCTTCTCCACTCGCAACTCCAAGTTCGACTCTGGCCCAAAACCATGCGAAACATAACCAGGGGGGAGGTTCAGTGCCTCGCGCAAGGCACGGCAGGCACGTAATGCAGCGAGACTGTCGCCGCCGAGCCACAGGAAATTGGAGTTCCGGCCTTGGCGTTTCGGAGAAAGACGTGAGAAAGACATGTGCAACATGCGCGGAGCGCAAGTCTTTTCCGCCGTGGTGCCCAGCTGTTCCTTGGGCCGTCTGAGTGCCGCTGCCCAGGCCACGGCAACGCTGTCCTTGAGACAGCGGAAAGGTCCACTGAAACTTCCACTGAAACTGGCAGAACGGAAGAATCGCCTCCAATGGCGTGGTAATTGGGCCACCGGGTGTGCCACACGCACCAAGACCGAGCACCTCCAAGGCCTATGCAAAAAGAATCGTCTCATTGGGATGTCTGGGAAGATCTTTCCGCCGCCTGGCGGTGCACTTTTCCCCCAGGCGCCAGGGGCAGCTTCTCGTGAGCTTGGAAATGGTGTGGCACAACCTTGAGGTCAAGGCACAACCTTGACCAAGAGCAATCCCAAAACCTGGGACCTCCTTCGGCAACCGCGCAGCTGCGCAGGCCTCACACGGGGTCAGGTGCGCATCTTCCGAGGCATGGTGAGTTGGCACATTTCTCAATGGCCCTCTGATGTTTCTGGATGCGGCTTGCCAGAAAAACAGATTGCTGCGCGGGCCTCCAGCGTTGCTCGAAGGATCCAGTCCATGGCGCAGTTGCCAAGCGCCTCGACCGACCACTGACCGCACCGTATGAAAATGAGCCCGTACCATAGATATATGTGCTTGTTGGTTTATGTATGCAAGGCACAAACCTGCTGATGGGCAGGAGAGGTTGCTACATTGATAGTTCTGAACAGCACACTGGAACCGACACTTCATCAACCTTAGGCTGAGCCATGCTGAGCCCTTGGCAACATGCGCCACCAGCACACCTTCAGCAACGACCACCGTGCAGGCAGACACGAGCCCAGCAGCCAAGACCGCAAGCTCCACCTCGAACTGCAACAAAATCACTAGTCGCCACAAGCAGCACAAACTGCCACTTCCTATGCAGTGCGCTGACTGACTCCACGAGCCAATCTGCTCCTGTCGCAAGAAAGCCTCCATGCCACAAGTCCAATCTGCAAGAAGGACAGTGGAGGTGAGTCTGTTTCCGTTGCTCGGTGTGCCTGTTTCTTTTGCGTGCCTGACGGGAAGAGCAACAAAAAAGCCTGCCTTCCCTCTCATGGGAGGCCTTAAAGATTAAAGAGCACACAGAACCAAAAAAGAAACAAGCTTCACAGCAGAATAAGACAGCACACGGAGCACAAAAGCGCGGGTTCCAACAGTGCCAGTTCACAGAGAGCACAGAAATGCGGACAGAGGCGCCTCAGAAAGCTCAACGCGAACTCCAGAGATTTTCACCTGCAATGCCGATCACGAATCGCGACCGGAAGACAAACTTGTGCAGTCATAACCTCATGCCGCAGCGCCTGGTGATCCTTGCGGCCTTTCAGAATCAGACCTCGCGAGCTGCTTGCGCCGAGGTCGCCGGTGCGGTAAGCCCGGGCCTCCAGAGTCACTTGTGGATGTTCTCATGCCAACACTTATAGGGACTTGCTTTCCGGGCTTTCAATTGTAAACCGAAGCTTCCGGACCTCTGTGCCAGCATCACCAATGGCGGGGATGTCCACAAAGCAGCTTTTCGTCTCCTGCACCATCTTCATGCAAACAGAAACATCTGAAAGCCAGCGTCTCCCAGCCTCATCGCGGCCAAGGTACCCTCGAGCAAGACCGCGGCCCGCAAGAAGGATCTCGGCCTCCTGTGATCGATCCGATAGATATTGATTAAACTACAAGGAGCCTGAAGCTGCAGAAAGCAAAAAGAGGTTAAGACTTTAGACCATGGAGTGAGTGAGTGGCAACCTCTGCCACAGCGACTGCAAAGCTGATTTTTCAAGAACCCATTCCTACTGGTAGAGAGTTGAATCGTGAAGGCCTCACTGAGCGCCACAATATAGCCGGGCAAGGCGCAACCCACAAGCTTCCTCGGTGGAGGCGAAGCTCAATCTGAAGGCTCGGAAGTAAGCCCACTAGGCTTTTGTAATGTTGGTCGCGTGTGCTGTTGGCATGGGCCAAACTTTCGACTCACTCAGCTGGCACCTGCCTTGCACCATGGGATCCAATTTCCTGATCATCAACTAAACCTACACACGTTTAACCTGAACCCCAAGACACGGTTGACCAGGAGATACATATCCATAAGGTATCAGGAAGGCATCGGCAGCAGCAGCAACAAAAACAACAACCATGTCAGCATGGGGGCAGGCCTTAGGACACCGAATACAACAAGAAAGCAGGCTACGAAATCTCCTATTCTGAAGCTGAAAAAAGAACCACAGATCATGCAGGCTGACATGCCCCAGGCGCGGTGAGTCGCCAATTGCAGTGCGATGGGATGTCTGCAGCCCAGTTGCCTCCGTGACCTCAGCACCATATACAATGGCATCAACAGAACAACTGCCAAATCCGTTCCGAGCTATCTTGCTCAGCCATCATGATGGAATGTACAAACCTAAAGAAACACTTTCATGGCCAAAGTGCAGTTCAAGTGCTGTCCCAGCAGCGCCATACATGTTTCGCAGCGCCAGTGCCGATGACCAGTTCTCAATTGTCTCCTTTGGCTGATAGACAATGGATGTTGATGAGGAGAGATTGAGCACATTCCAGGCTTACCGAATCTATAGAGGCTTCCAGGACCGAGTGGGTGGATGTCAAACCAACTTGAAGTGGTTGGATGTGAAACGGATCTGAGCTGGGCGTGGGTTAGAGCCCCATGTATGGCAAATCATGGCGCTAAATGCTGCTACCTACGGCCTCATTGAGACCTTGGATAGTTGCCTACTTGATCAAGCCCATCACTTGCCCTACACCTGTACCAAAGATCAGCCCAAGGTTCCACTCGCATGGTTTCTCCGCACAAGGTCCTGACTTCAGTGCACACTCAGCAAAGTTGCGATCCCCCCACACCAGCCACCTGAAGCTTCCGCAGAAATGGGGCCCCCTTTACCGCTGGCTAACAAGGCGGTGGCAGAGAAGCATCGTCTGGCCCCAGACCTGCCCTAACCAAGTGACATCCTTACGCAAAGCCCAGTGGCAAGTGCTGCAGCTTTGGCAGCAGGCCAGGGGCCTGTCGAGGCAAAGTGAGGTGCTTGAACTGAGGGTTCAACCCGTACCTTCAACGACCACTGCGTTGGCGTCATTGTGGCATGGCTTACATCCAGTCCTTGGAGGCCGGGCATGGCCTTTCTTTGTGGTCTTTCTGCACTTGAAAGCCTGCGGAAGTAGATTTTTTTAGGAGGAAACCGGCGAGACCGGTTCGGATCAGAATCATGCGGCATGCGGCATCATGCAGCCAATGTAGCACATCATCGCATCACCGCAGAATCCCCCATGGTAGGTTGCTTGGCTTGTGCTTTCAGCGACGGGCGGCCGAGGGCATCATGCAGAGCACCCAGAACTGTCCTCAGTCTTTGCCGCAGATCCCTGGTTACGAGCGCAAGCGCAATCATTGCCGTCTCTCTTTGGCGACAGACCTTCAACAATTCAACTTGAGGATATATGCAGAATCTTGAAGGTAGAGCTTTGTCTGCTGT
Organism: Symbiodinium pilosum; assembly: GCA_905231905.1. NCBI lineage: Eukaryota > Dinophyceae > Suessiales > Symbiodiniaceae > Symbiodinium > Symbiodinium pilosum. The sequence continues at coordinate 11,136 of CAJNIZ010002810.1, read as the reverse complement.
GAGCCACGGCACGCGCGGGGAAGTGCAACGAGGGTTGCACCGAGGGTCAGGGCTCCGAAAACATCACCTGCTTGAGGGCTCAAAGAGTTGAGGGTCACATGGCAGCCCAAAGCCTTGCGCAGGATCGAAGGTAAAATGAGATCCCAAAAGCTGGCGGCTACCTTGGCAGGCAATGGCAGGCAAGAAGACCTGAAATGTAGGCAACCTGACTGCTGGCTCGAGCCTGAACATATGAGTGTGTCGATGTGTGGCATGGAGCCAACTGGGCACAGAGCCTGGCCCAAGCTCCTCCACCTCCGCCTTGGCCCAGGCATAGGCCAAGGCAGCTCGATGCCTTGACAGCACAGACATCGCACCATCGCACCGTTTCCTTATGCTTTGTACTGGAGCACAGTTTTGCCGAGACCACGCCCTTTCTGATTTGAGGGGCCTGGTTGCAAGTGCTCCGGGACTTAGCCAAACCGCCCCCTTTGCGGTTTGTTCAGATCTTTTGTCGCAAGGTGCCTTCCCTCTCCAATACTCAAGCGCGTCCCAACAAAATTGGGGCGTGGCAGTGATAGCTGTCACGTTTCCACGAAGACTTGAAGGAAAACTGTTGCTAGTGGTAGATGAAAATATGATAGCCTAGGCTCTTGAAAGGAAGAGCTGCAGTTCAAGACCGGACGGTAGGAACAAACAAGCAAAATTCAGAGAAATTCGGCGCGCTACTCAAATTCTCCAATGACAAGGCGTCGGCTACAAGAGTTCCTGCCATGCTATAAACAGACGGGGACAACTCCCGCCGCGGGCAACATCGCAATCTATTTGCGATGAGATACTCCTACTTGTATGACCAACTGTTAACAAGTGGAGTTTCGCGATATGAGGACACAAGCATGAGACACGTACATGTGATTTTGAAAAGCTCTTGATCTCCAAGCTGAAGGCGTTCGCAGCAGAAGCTTGGGATCGCTACTCAATGCAAGCGCAACATTCCCTGAGTGGAGCATGATGAATACTAACTTAGCAGGAGGACATTTGGCTGCTGATGGCCGTTGAAAACAGCAATCAAGTAAGTAGGAGTGCCAGAATGGCTCCCGCAAGTTTGAGCCTTGTCAAGATTCTTCGCAGACGTGGCTCAAGATGAGAGGCGCAAATAGAGAAGCAGGGTCCCAGTTTCAGGTCGAGGTTCGGATTTGAAGATACTTGTGGGTCGGTGATCTTGCACTTGCGATGCGATGTCAAGCAGCTACGATCCTCTGGATGACTTGTTGACAACTACATGACACAAGTCCTACCTGCTTGCGGGCCCAACATCATCTTTACTTACCTTGCACAGGACTGAACAGTTGACTTGGACACACTGAATTGCAGCCAAGTGTGCTCACAAAGAACGCACTTCGGCCGTCCTCAATTACACCGGTAGAGATAGGTAAGTTGAAGCCGTTGTTTCACTGGCTCTGCTTGGGCTTGGCAACCCTGTGAACCTCCAACACCCTGGTATATGCTCAGGCTCGCCTGTGGAGCCGGAAGTGAAGATCGCATAGGCAAGATCCTCGCAGCCCCATACTCGGACTGGCAGCACATGTCAAATCAATACACAGACAGACTGACAGAATGCCAAATGCCTCTACCCTCATCACATCAAATTAGCTTAAGGAGTGACCATCGACTGCAGCTGAAGCCTGTCTGTAGAGTATGTCGACAAAATGAAGTAGACTCTGTAATCAAAACTCGGGGATTTCCCCTGGGCATAGTTGCCATCTTGACAGCGAGCAAAAAACGCAAACTCGTCACAAAGCGTTTTGTCGCAGAGGCGGCCAACGCAGCAGTCAGATGCAGGCAGGACAAAGTCAGAATGTGTTCAGGGCTCCCGGCCTGGCTGCAAGTTTCTTACGCGGGGCTTGGGGGAAGCAAGCGGTCTCATACTGTTCAAAGAGAGCTGGCAGTCCTCAGGTTCCATATCTGCAGGTGAAGAGAGCAGCGGCTCACGGTCATCTAGGAGGGCATCTTAAATTGGCCGCAAATTCACAACTCTCTGTCCTTCGTGTGGGGCCTGCGGCCTCTGCATCAACGTCTTTCTTTTTTGTGCTAGGCTGGCATGACCTGCTACGGCTCGTACCCATTAGCATCGAATGGCACCCTCTTGGCCTGAATCTGTCTCGCCCTCTGCAATATGAATCAATGAAACCGCCTCCTAGACGCTTCTCGTGGATTCAGGTGGCATTACGTTATGTCTCATTTGAGCGAGCACTCAATGTCGATCACTCACCAGGTCAGTAGGTACAATGAAAAAATTGACTTCCAACTCCTCCGCTAATCTGACAAGCATAAGGCTTCCAAGCCAGCAGCTCGGCATCGCCAGGGCTTCTTCCAGCGTTACGATTGGGACTGATCCTTCGAACACGACTGGTTGTTCAAATGGCTAAGGTGACCAACGCTAGCATCAAGATGCATCAAGTGAATCAAGAGAACACCAACTTCTGGCCAGGTGGAGTGGGTCAACTGGTTGTGAAAAGCCGTCAGCTCTCAAATTCATCTCCACTCCTCCTGCTGAAGGCTCCAATAGCCGCATGGCCATCTCAAGCTGAGCCTGCGGGAGCTTCATGCCGTAGAGTTCTGCAAATGACACGCCATGCTGATCAGAAGCACTGTTGCGAGCATGATGGCCGAGAGCCACAATCAGGATCGCCATTTGTTGTCCGAACGTTAGTCTTCATCAAGCTGCTGCGAAATTATTTTCAATCTTTCCAGCAATGACTGCCGGTCTATGGAATTGAACGAAAAACTCAAGATAACAGTCTGATACTGGTAGGCTTGATAAAACATTACACACAAGGCCTCGGAGGCCAGCGCCAATACGGCCCCGGCGACATCTATTACCTCAGAGGTAAAGAAATTGTACTTCTGAAGCCCTGAATGAGCAGAAGCTCAACCGTCAGCCTGGCACTCGCAAGTCTCATGCAGGGTGCGTCAGCTCTTGTCATTTCAAATCTCCTGTAGACTTGAGCAGCGTGAAAGGGATCTTTTCTCGCAACTGCTCCTGTAGCTCAAGCTCAGAGGCCACGTTTTCCGTGCTTGGAAGCTGAAAATTGCGGGACAGAAAGTCAATGCAAACAAAATGCAAAGAGACTATGCGCCCTGTGTGCCCGGCATAGCGGCAGCGGTCACGAGGCCACGCGGCCAGGTCGACCGGCACGAAGCAGAGCCCAGCCCAAAGGATCTCAGCAGTAGCATTTGCTTTTCTAGGAGTTGCCCTGTTTTGCTACCCGGGCCTCTAGCAGGGCCCAGATTCCGATTCTGCTCCAAACCCAAAGGGAACGTCCCGCTGCAAGCTATGCTGCTAGGGCTTCTGTCAGGTCGCCGCGAGCATCGCCACAACAAGCGGCGCCGCCTGGTCTATGAAGAGGGCCACCTCAGCCATCTGAGCAATTCGAAAGTCGGGCTTCGGTTCATTTTGCTTCTGGGGCTATGTGCTGTCTAGCGCTCCCGGTCAGCCCTCAAAGCATTTCAGTAAACACTTGCTCCGTTTCCACGTCCTCTTCCAAGCCCCTTGGAACATCTGACGTACTAGCCAGGTGATTTGGCGACGGTGGTTCATGTTTCGCAGTGAATTCACTAACAGCCAATGGGCCCATCTAATTTACACACTTACGACTTACGACACCATTTTGCTCTTCGTGGAATGCAGGCGCGACAATGCAACAATCTGTCCAAGACGGAATTGCTCGAGAAACTTCCGCTAAAGAGTTGTTCGGCTCTAATGCAGCAGGTCTCCATGACTTCCTTCTGACTCTCCCGAACTCCTGAGTCTCTCCATGCTCAACGACTACTCTCCCGTTACCTTGCAGGTCACCTACCACAACAGGCACCAGCATGGACAGCAGGCACACAACATAAACTAAACCCAACTGAACTCCATGCAACCGGACGTAGTTGCATGCTTGTCCAATTTTGCATGCAAAGCAAGTCATGTTCTGCTAGTGATTCAAGCGTGGTGCCTTCCGCGGCCCTGCCAAGGCCAACAGCAGCCTGTGCCACTAGAACTCGCAGCGATGCATAGGAGAGGTCCTTAGATGTAATTGTCAAGGTATCTGCATTTTGATACGTTTGCATGACGGCTTAATGGAAATTGTACAATCGTGCAAATCCACCACACTATAAAGAGTTCACTGCCTCAAAGCAAGCCATCTCTAGAAGCTTGCGCAGGCTCGAACCACAGCACCTCCAAAGTTCAAGCAGCGGGCCATCGTCTCTGCCAGGCCTTCAGTGGGCCTGTTGCTACCTGGAGCTTGCGCGAATACTAGGATCGACCAGCGTAGATTCACCTGTTGAACTTTCCACCTAATTGCAAGCAGAGGCTGAAGCAGAAACCGCTTTTGCTGTGCTCAGCTTGTTGATCCTTGATTCCATGTTTAGAGTTGACGGTGTTGTTGCACCCTCAGCGATGCTCCGCAGCTCTGGCACATGCGTGCACCGCTACCTGCAAAACCCTACAACCAGAAGGCACTTGTCATGGGGTGCCTGCCAACGCCTTGAATGCTTGCCACTGGAGAGCAGCAGCAGCAAACGCAGCAGCCACCGTCGGCGGGCTGAAACAATGCGCAAGACTCCCCAAGACTCAACCCCTGCTGCACTCCATGCATAAGCTTTCAAGGAAGCTATCTTGAAGTTGTACCCACTTCCAACTTCGGATTGCAAAGTTTGTTTTCACTAACACATTCCCGTCGCATGACTGGCTTCCTGTGCACCTCGCAGAGGCTCTTCCACCCATGCACCCGCCTTGATGACACATGGCGTAAGGGAGGCCCGCGGTCAACAATACTGGCGCCCACCATAGCAGTCCCAAGCAAAAAGCTGCTATCACAAGTAAGGAAATTTTGGGCTAAGGGACAAGCATAGGCCTGAAGCATAGTCATGCATCCCAGAAGTCGTTCACATGTTTCGCGTGGGACACTCTATGCCTCAACCTGCTTGGCAAAAACACCGGCAATCTTATCTGCACGTTACAGTAGTGCACAGAAGTGCTTGAATTCCTGCAACATCTGCATGATTCCCACGGATGGTAGCCCGACGACGGCACGGCTCCCCCACTGATCCTTCAGAAAAAGTTTGTGTGACGTTTGCTGTTCTATTGTCATCATTGCTGCGCATGCCTTCGCAAGTAAGTCTACTACGCACAACTGTTGACACAAGCCTACTTGTTGCCTGTTGCTTGTAAGAAATGAGCCGAAGGCTGAACAAGAATAACTGCTTCAGGTTTCACAAGAACTGAGCAGCTGCCAAGTGCTGGAAGAAAGGTTGCTGAGACCTCGAGCCTGCAATGCTCCATGACAGTGCCAAACTTGCTTTTGTCTGCAAAATAAATTGTCCTTGAACACCCCGCATCAAAAACGAACCCAAGCTTCAGCTGCAAGGAAGGCACGTTCATCATCTGGAACTAGCAACTATTTCCTTCACCTGCTGCACGTGTTGCACACAGTTTTGCGCACCTCGCTTCATGCCATGATTCCAGCATCCACCCGCCAATCAACCTCGCGTCACAATGCGCGGAGAACTTTGCTACTGAGGTCTGAGATTCCTTCCTGGGATTCCGGAGCTGCATGCTCAAGGGCCACACCAGCATCACGGACTCTTTCATCAGAGACAAGAAGTTGCTTCTGTAAGCCGTGCAAATCGCCCAACACCCAGATGTCACCAATCTGTGGCAGCCCGGATGGCTGCAGGCTTTGCGCAAGAGCAAACCGAGCCGCTCCGATCCAATGGACATGTCGGTTTGTTGGGGGCACACCAAGCAACAAACCGCCGGAATGATAGCCGCTGAACGATACTCGTGCAAAGGCAACAGAGCCATCTGTGACGATGTCCTGGATCGTACAAGAATAGTCGTGTAAGCAATTGTGAATAGAGTTCCGGTACACTCTGAAAGCCTCAGGCCCAATGCGATCGACTGATTCAGTCGATCCTCGAAAGCGCACATCGGGCGCAAGAATTGCAATGAGTGCATCGTCATCACGAGCATTCCAGACACGTCTGTAGAAAACATCAACAAGGCCTCCGAGCGTCAATCCCGACGCAGAACTCGGCGCGGTATCCATTTTGCAAAATGCCAACCTACATCTGCTCAAGCTCCAAATTTGCCTTTTTTCATCGATGGCCACAAATCAGGCCCAACGCTTTCATGTTGATTACGGCGTGGAAACCAACATGCAAAAATGGACGACTTCAATGCCGATACAGGTCTGATGTGACTTGTTCCCAATCACACTATCGCACTTATCAAATTCCAACATTGTGCTCGAACCATGGGATGCAACTTGTGGAAGTGCCCTCATCGGGACTGCAAGACAAACAAGACTGGGAATTCTGCTGTTTGGAAGAACTAAAATGCCTGGACTGTGACAACATAATTTTCAACATAACAACCTCGCCATCTTCTTCACTCAGCAAAAACAACATGACAGCGTTATCATTCAGGTGTTGCAACAACTCTTGCTCCCAGCTTGCTTCGCATGACTACACAATCACACAAAAACGCCCCTTTCACCTATTGTCCTGCCGGGTGCTTGAGAGTGGTTCTGAGGGCGAGGCATCAAGAAGATAAACGGTTTGCAAATTATCAACCGGGTTCGACGAAATGCCCAGACAACCCAACGTCCTTTACTTAGGCTTCAGTTGAGGAGCCCCAAACAATTTCGCGTAAATTTCACGAGGTAAGGTAATTCAGGGATGTAGATGCACGAAACGTTGACTGCCAACCGTGGCATCAACACTTCAATCTCAAAATTCCCAGAACCACCAAGAATGTAAAAGGGCGACTGGGTGATGTTTGTAACCAAATCACAGCAGTGCAAGAGCCTTGGCTTCTGTAGTTCTTTGCTCGAAGACGGTCTCAAGAAGCTCCGTAAGTCGACGATGTCGGCCAACCGTATAGGGTTTTTAGCGCAGTAACCCACTGCCTATTTTAGCTAAAAGGGGGAGGCGTGAGCCAAACACAATTGACCGTACATCAAGCTGTAAGACACTGCCCTTGTTGCAAGCCATGAGTTAAGGTGTACCCATAAAGTTTACAGTAGGGTACACCGTGGCGGCGTGTATTCGCGGGGAGTAGCGTTCCAGCCTCATCCCATAGAGCCTATAGGGCCCACGTTTATGGTGTTTCTGAAAGCATATAACTCAGGGATTTTATAATTCTGTGTAGTGCTTTTGCAAATACGATGTTTATTTTTATGAGGGAGCTTAGTATCCTTAGCACTCATGTTAATCTAGCAAGCATGTGCTAGAAAACAGGAAGAAGCGAAAAGGAAGGCTCAGGGAAGGCTCTAAGGAGGCCTCATAGAAGGCCCCAAGGTAGTGAAGGAGAAGGATGACATTGGCCGGGGGGGGTGGCAAAAAAAAAGGGACCAAAAACAATATTTTGTTTTGGCCCCCCCCCCTCCTGGGACTCTAGGACCCTCCTGAGCCTATGTGGCTTCTGGCCTCCCCCCCAGGAATGGGGATGCGGTCTCGGAGACCTTCCGGAGGCGAGGCGAGGAGTCTAGGCCCAAAATTATTCGGATAGATCCCAAGATAAATCCCAATTTTTTTTACATCACATGACTTCTTTGAATCCCCTTTTGTGGCTCTTTAATTCACGGGAAACCGAATAAATACTTTGTTCATGGGGCCGACAGCTGAAGTTCGCGACATCGAATGGCATACGAAACATCCAAGTGCCAATGAAATTCATTGCACACTCACATGTTTTAAACACATGAGAAACTCCATGTGAGGACACATGATCATCTTTAGAATATTTTATGCACATGTCAGATATTGGTACGCAAACATGTGTATGATTAGTTGCAAACCACTAATCACATTTTTCAGTACTTGTGCAACAAAAAGAAGAAGTCCCAGATTTGCGGATTCTTCGTTAAAGTTGAAGTGTATTTACCATAGGATTGATACATAGAAAATGGGGCAACATGAGCCGAGGATTTAAGGATTTCTGTTAAGAATTTGTAATATGTAGTCAGGGATTTGTGTGGGGAATAACAAGACAAGTGGATGTGAGATTTCCTCTTATTGAAGCAAAAGATATTCACTTATTAAAGTCGATGTGGTGAGGGCTTGTAAGAATGGATATTGTAAGAGAGTGGGACAGTTGTCGTGCAACTTCGTAATTCATGCAGTAATGGATTGTACGAGGAAAATGCAAGGCCAGTTAAAACTTCCTCCTCAAAATTGACAGGAAAGTACGGGAAAATTGAGGTGATTTCGACTCTGGCATTAAACAGTAACCTTTGGATTCTTTGGATGCTAACAGTATGGAGAAAAGCATGCCAAATATAACTTTCATTTCACAGTTATGCAAAAGACACTATCTAAAAATAGTTAACTGCATAAGTGTGTAATGCAAGCGTTACACGAAACCTAAAACAAACAATAACTCCCTAATAAGGCCGCTGGGAGAACAAAAAACTTCGTTCCTATGAAAGGAATGGAATTACTGCTTCTCCGCAATAAAGGTACCAGAGCAATACAATTGACTTGAGAAGTGGAAGCTCCGGTTCCTTTGAAGTGTTTCTTTTGACCCCATAGACATTCATTAGAATCAACAGAAGCTTCAGTTCTCTCTTCGTACGGAATTGAACACGCTGTAAATTTATGACTGACTTCTCAAGTCTGGGGCTTCGCTTATACGTAAGCCAGCCCCTTATGCACAATATTCCCCCGGCCTCCAATACACGCGTGCTCCAAAAAAGTTGATAGTGTTGAAATTACTGAAGGTATCTATGTATGAGCCCGATACCTTTAGGGTTTATTTAACCAGCATTTCATACTTACTATATAGAAAACATGTTCCAACTCCGATTAATGCATTCTAATATAATATACTATTATCTCCAGAACTTCGGAAAGCGAAGTGTTTATCAACAAACGATAACATAATAAAAATAATAAAGCTTAACAGAATTCTAATCACAACAAATTGAGCATAGAACACATTACTAGTAATCTTCATATATGCCGCCATTACATGTATATCACCTTATAAGTGATTTTGAGAAACCTCTATACTCACATGTATGAACAATGATAACATACGCAAGAATTCCATGTACACTGCAATGTTCTGTGATATGGTGTATATACTAATTGTTGCAAAGAATTTTCATGCTAATAACTACACGAAATTTTCTACAAAGACATGCATCAGAAAATTTGGTGATATCGAACCGCCTCTCCCTATCCTTTGTTTGAACAACAAAGAGGTGACATGGATATGTTATCATATTGATGGCAAAAGAAAAAGGGATTTCAGAAAATCTGGTGCTATCGGACCGCCCCTTTGTCTGTATACATAGTAGGAGATCACAGTGATTCGCTAACACACAGTTTTCTACAGGGACGTGCTTCATAAAATTTGGTGGTATTGAACCGCCCCTTCCTTAGAATGTCATACGGAGTACCCTGTCCATAAGGGTTTGTAGAAGGAAAATCTGGAATGGCTCAAAAACTTAGGATTCACCCATTGAATTGTAGATTATTAAGTAATAGAGTTCTATGCAGGAACTCAAGAAGTTAGGAACCAGCCTCCAGAATACTTTACAGAATATTGAGACTATACCATAGAGAAATTAATATAGTATACCAATGGTGGTACCTTATAGAATATAATGTGTAACTTGTTAAATATTTTATCGGATCTTCCATATGGGACATCCTACAGGGTATCCTGTGGAGTATTCTGTATGCTACACAGAAGTGGTATTACAGAAGGTAGTGTCTTGGGTAGTACATAGGCTATAGGGTTCTTAATAAGGTATATATACATGTATAAGGTATACAACGCCGCGTTTTATATGGTATTGCTTATGATACTAATGTTACGTTCTTTAAGTACATGGACGTGGCATTCTGTAAGGTATTCTATGGACTAGAAGGGGTCGCATTGATACTTGTGAATGTTGTCGTTACCAAAAATCATAAATCGCAAGGGGCATCGCCCCATATGTTTGACATGTTAGCCAATTGCCAAAATCAGAAATGGAAAGTGGTGTGTCCCTAAGGTTTTTTTCAAAACTCGGATCCCAAAACCACAAATCGCAAGGGGTGTTCCCGGTAACCTCAAGATTTTTTTGCAAAGATTCTATCCCCAAACGACAAATCGCAAGGGGTGTTACCCTAGAAGGCTTTCATCCCAGAACCATAAATCGCAAGGGCTGTCCCCCTAAATTGTTTTGCAAAATTTCATATTCCAAAACCATAAATCGCAAGGGGTGTCCGCCAAAGGTCTTCTTAAAATTCAGATCCTAAAACCACAAATCGCAAGGGATGTCCCTGAAGATTTTTTTTTGTAAAGATCATATCCGAAAGCTACAAATCGCAAGGGATGTCCCCCTAAAAGGTTTTTTGTACCAAAACCACGAATCGCAACGGGTGTCTCCCTCAAGTGTTTTGCAAAAATCCATATTCCAAAACCACAAATCGCAAGGGGTGTCCTTCTAAGATTTGTTTTTAAAGTTCATAGCCCAAAATCATGAATCGCAAAGGGCATCCCTGACGTTTTTTGCAAAAATCAGTTACCAAAACGATGTATAGCAAGGGGGTCTTCTTAAGGCGTCTTGTCCCTAGATTATAAATCGCAAGGGGCACCCCTTGCGATTTTAATTCTGGGATCGAGTTTTTGGAAAAAATAGGGGGACATCCCTTCCGACTAATGATTTTGGGATCAAATGTTTAGAAAAACTTTAGGGTGACAACCCTTGCGATTTGTGATTTTTGATTCAGATTTTTGAAGCAAAAACTATGGGGACACCCCTTGCGATTTTAATTCTGGGATCAGGTTTTTGGAAAAAAATAGGGGGACATCCCTTGCGACTACTGATTTTGGGATCAGATGTTTAGAAAAACTTTAGGGCGACAACCCTTGCGATTTGTGATTTTTGATTCAGATTTTTGAAGCAAAAACTATGGGGACACCGTGACACCCCTTGCGATGTTAATTCTGGGATCAGGTTTTTGGAAAAAAAAACTAGGGGGACACCCCTTGCGATTCATGATTTTGGGATCAAATGTTTAGAAAAAAAACTTTAGGGTGACACCCCTTGCGATTTGTGATTTTGGACTAGGCCAGATAATTTAAATAATTTAAATAGGCTGGATTCAAAT
>CAJNIZ010002809.1:11568-25178 GCA_905231905.1 Symbiodinium pilosum | reverse complement strand
CCAACCCCTATAACAAGGACCCTGTAAGAGTTGCATGAGAGCTTTAGGGTTTAGGGTTTAGGATTTAGGGTTTAGGGTTTAGGGTTTAGGGATCTAGGGTACAAATGCTGGACGTACCTGGGCCGCAAAAGCAGGTGAACTAATGGCGCAACGACGGCCTGATTCTACATGAGCTATAATCTAAACTCCTGAAAGGGGGATATGTAGGGGCTTATGTAGGGGACTACTATAGGGATTATTAAGGGGCATACTTACTAGGGGTTTAGACTGTAGCTCACATACTTTGGGTGTCCAGGTCAACCCTAAACCTTAAACCCTAAACCCTAGACTGTTGGGATTTTGGGTTCAGGGTTTAGGGTTGCTGTGTTATTTGGTCATCAATTCTGAGCATGGTTAAGGGTGTTGGTCTTCAGGCGCTCCAAGACCCAGCAACTGTCGAACATATAAAGTTAGGTAACGGGTTTAGAGGAATTAGGGGATTTAGGGGATTTAGGGTTTAGGGTTTAGGCTTTAGGGAAGGCTGTATAATTGCAACCGTCATTCCCTTATAGCTAATCTTGATAGGAACTGTACTGTAACATACCCCAGCTTTCTATTGAACCTTTCTTGAGTTTTTTTTTGTCATGCTTGGAGGTAGGGGCCTACTTGATGCTTTTTTTTGGTGCGTGTCATGCTATAGCTTTATAGGAACTACGAAGGAAGCATATAGGTAATTATTCATGCTTCCATAGATGAGTGTCTAGTTCGCTAGCTTTGTGAGCTGCAGAAGCTCGCATTAGAGGGTCTTGGTTGTTCATAGCCCTAAACCCCTAAACCCTGAACCCCAAGACTCTGAACCGCGATTTATTCGGTCGTTTGGAGGCCCTTCAGATCTGCCCTACGATTGGTGCGGAGACTGATCCCAAACCCTAAGCCTGGACCCTAAGCTACATACTCGTTTATGATCCTAACCTTCGCTACTTCGGCTGGTGCACTGGCTGCTTTATCTTGTGACCCGGTCACTACCTTGTTGACACCATCTAGGTGGTCTACATCGATGCGCAACAGCAGAGACATCGTGAGGAACGGGAACATCTAGCTCAATTACAGGGTAGGTTGAGAGTTGGAGAATTTAGCATTCTAGCCTGCGACAGAGGATGGGCACTGAGAGAGGTCAGCAGGTCTAAAGTATCGTTTGTGAACAATCGCAAACCCTGCGACCTAAACTCCACATCTCTAAACTCCAAACTCTCATAGAGCGCCGTAAAAGCATGGTAAGCTGTTGGATCCGTCACAGGACTCCTCGCTCCGTAAACCACCCCCCCTTAGCTGCTTCAGGGGGTGTAGGGGAGGGGACCCTCTAACTATCCCTATAGTTTGTTTATTTATATATATATGTATATTTATGTATATGTATATGGCTTTGGGGTCTAGGGTTCAGGGATGTATAAATATTCACATATGCGTACATACCTCCGATTTTGTACCCATCTTCCTTTCCCAATTCATCTTGAGAACCAGTAAGTCAAAGGGTCTTCCAATAAAGTTCCCGAAGCTCAGAAGATTCGCTTAGATAATTTTTCGACTTAGTAACTAAGTATGTAAGTCTACTTACTAGCCCTACTAGCCCCAAGCATGAGGCTTATAACGCCTGTTACGAAGTAGACTTACTAAGTCCAAACGCCAAACGCCAAACCCTAAACTCCATGTCAACAGAGCCTCCAAGTGAGGTTACCGAGTTTGTGTGCCACATCATTGCATTTCCGGAGACATATGTGGGCTCGCCGGGGGCTCGATAGTTTCAACTGTTGCGGGTTCAGGGCTTGGGGTTTTAGGTTTGAGGCCTCTTTTATAAGAATAGTGGAGGATCAAATGACGAAGAAAGTTGGAAAGTAAATGGACGTTGGTTTTACAATGCTTTGCAGGGAGTGTAGGTAGAAGCTTTTGGAACTAAATCATGGTTTCGGGAACGTATTAGACTGGACTTCTATTGGCTGAGGGTGGTTCTATAGCGAGTTTGAACCGCTGGGTTCCAGGGTTATTTTCTTGCAGACGCGCGGAAATTGTGCGAAAGATCAAGGAAATTTATTGATTCATTGTTTTTTCTTGGGTTGCTTCTGAACTAGAATAAGTTTTCCAAACTCGGATTTTCGGTGCGTGTGCGGAAGAGCGCGAAACGCAGGATTTGTTGGATGAGCTTTCGGGACAAGGAGTTCAGAAAAGCCCTCATATGGGAATAGGCATGGTAATTGTTGAGGCTTCTACATTCTTCCAGTGTGTTGAGGCATAGATGAAGCCTAGCGTTTCAAGTAGTGGCCACGCCCCATGAACCTGCAAGTAGGGTTTAGGGTCTACTGTTCCGGCCCCATGACCTATGATCCCGTAATTGACAAATTGATGCTTTTTTCCGAAAAATCTGCACCCTCTCGTGTCTGGTCATGTTCCTTATGTTATGCAGGTTCTTTATGTGAACCACAAAGCTTGAACCTCCGTACGCTCAACCCAAAACCCCAAACCCTACCAACATGAACCGGTTGGCGGCTTCAGACACATTCCGTTGACCCTGTCGTCCCCAAGAAATCTCTATGTATCGATACACGAGCCCCAAAAAAAACCTAAACCCTAAACCTTAACCCTAAACCCTAGACCTTAGACTTGAGCCTGAGTGCGTTGAACCAACGTCAGCGTTCTACAACCCCGACTAATCCCCTCCCCCTTATACCAAACCCCCCAGCCCCCCAGAATATGAAATCCTTACATATATGTGGTACATTATTATAGTATAAAGGGCGTATTCAATATTAGGCGGGGAAGGGGGGTTTAATAGTATGGGGAGGGGATTGCTGCCCATTGTCACCCACCCAGACGGGAAGCCCTCTGTTCCCATGGGTAATCTCCATATGAGCATGTCCAAAACACGGGGTATCCTTTGTATACCTCAGAATAGTATACATCGTATCGTGCCTCCCAAGGGGGGATCCCCCTCTTTTTGGAAGAATCCTTTTCCACATCATATGTGGGGTTTCCTGACATTGGGGCTACCATTTTAGCGTTCCCCTTAGTCAGGATTATTTGGGACTCTACATTGGGGGCCCCCTATTTATGCAAACGACCACATATATATATATACACGAATATACCTGATCCACTGGAGAGTCCCTTTCCAGCCAAGACTATATACTTGTGGCTTTGTATACTGATTTTCGATACCGCTTTCATCTCAGAAAGAACTGGCATATCCAAAAGCCTATGCGGCATAGAAAACATCTACAGAAACAATAGCAATCCGGAAAAGGAGATATGATCCAATCCGAGTAAGGATTTATTATATTTGGGGCCTGTTTTTTTGAAAGCCTCCATACTGACATATTTGTACACCCAGGTACACGTTTTGGACCGACATCATAAGCATGCTCTCAGTCCCCCTCGACCATTCATTCGTGGCGGATAACTTTGTCGGCCTCTTTGAGGCTCTGGGTTTAGGATTTAGGGTTGACTTTGGAGCTGTACTTGATGGTCGCTGGAAAGCATGAACGAAGGAATCGAAAAGAGCATATGAGCTACCGTGTTCTTGGGCAGAATATATTGTGGGCCCTGTAGAGATCCATTCCCTCATTCCCTCTCAGAAACCAGCAAATCCAGGGTTGTTTATTTTTTGACACTATACAGCTAAACCTCAAACCCTGAAGCGTAAACCCTAAACCCTAAAGACCCTGAACCCTAAACTCTAAATCCTAGACCCTGAATCTGAACCCTAAACCGCGTCAGTTAGGGGCCTGGGCTTCCTTAGGTTGAGGCATTTGCGGATCTTGTGGTTGGGTGCCTATAGTCCCCCTTAAGTAGATGGAATAGAGGGTTTAGGGATTAGGGTTTAGGGTTTATAGTCCCCATTAGGTAGATAGAATGTGGCTTTGGGTATATTATAATAAGATCCCCATATACCCCATATTCTATCTACTTAAGGGAGACCATATGTTTTTGCATGTGCACGTGCACGTGCACAACTATGTATGTATGTATGTATGTATGTATGTATGTATGTATATATGTATGTATGTACGTATGTACGTATGAGCGTACGTACGTACCCGTACGTGTGCATAATTGGGCTGCATACAGGGCAGACTGTACATCAGGGTGAGCTCGAAGGAGTACAGGCTTTGACAGTTTAGCAGAGTTCAGCATGCCACATTCTAGGCGCTAAGGGTGCAACACTGCAAGTTTGGTTCGGGCTTGAGCCTTGCCACAACAAGTAGTCTCCTGAACTGGGCCCTAAACTCAAAACCCTGAAACCCAACGCTGAACCTTAAACCCTAAACCCTAAACCCTAAAACCCTAAACCCTAGATCCACATCAGGATCCGTTTTTCTTTGAGATCCCCCAACTCTCATCTCTAGGCCTTGAATATATAGGGGTTATATAGGGATAATGGAAAAGAAAATGGAAACTCCTATAATATATTAATGGTTATAGGTGTTATATAGGGGTTATTTAGGGATAATGGAAAAGGAGCTGGAAACTACTATTTAGGGTTTAGGGTTTAGGGGATATTGCCTCCAAGAACGAGAAGCCAAATGGAAGAGAACATGGCAAATTAGATGGAAGCTGGGTTGAAAGGGATTTATATAGACTATAGCTTGTTTCGATGCTGCTGATGCAGGAAATTTTGCACGACCCTCAGCCCCACCATGTCCAGGAAGACCGTCAAGAAGGGGATCTGAGTGGTGCAAGAATCCACCACAACCTTGAATCTTTAATTCCAACCCTCAAACCTTTGTCCACACCCTACGCCCCTATTCTTCTTCCTATATACCCACATATGTCACAGTGAAGCCTAAATAAATCCTGAGACCCTCACCTCAACCCCCAAACCCCGGAACCCCACATCTAAGGAAGGAAAAGCCCAACTTGGAACCAGGTTTTAGGGTTTAGGGTTTAGGGTTTAGGGTTTAGGGTTAATATCTTTCAGTCTCCCGCAAGTACTACTCATTTTGGATAATCTCAGTATTCTGGAATATGCCTACCTATTCCCAGACTCTCCCTAGCTAACCTCCCCATATCCGTTATGTAAACCCACGATACAACCCCTGCGTCACGTGACCCCCACCAGCCGTGGAACCCTAAACCGTCAACCCTAAACCTCTACCCCTCATCTTTGTGAACAGCAGATTGTGGAGAAATACTGTTATAAACATCCTTAAGCTCTGAGGCCTACACCCACCCTGAAGCCGTAACCCTGAAGTCATATTCCACTGAAGCTCTTGGCGAGGGCTCCGGTATCGCTCGGGTCACAAAATTTGCGAAGCTCAGCGCCCGCGCGGCCCGTCTCTCGAGGCAGGTAATTACCTGTGTAGGGAGGCTCATATGGGGCCCATGGCGGTTATGGAGGTCTATTTGGGGTTATGAAGGGGTGATATGGGTTTGGGGTTCTGAGGGGTTGGAGATATTGAGGGTCCAGGGCTTAGGATTTAGGATCTATAGAGGTTCAAGGGTTTAGGGGTTCAGGGGTCTTCAAAGGTATCGACGTTTAGGGGGTTTAGGGCTTGTTTGCTCTGGGCTTGGGGGTGTTTAGAGTCTTTCAGTTCTAGAAGTTTTATGCTCAAGTTGTCGATTTCATTTGGGGTTCAAGAGGGTTACGGTGGATAGGAATCATGTGGGGTCCAGAATTAAGGGCCCGTTTTGCCGGGGTACACTAGAGAAGAGCAGCGCTAGTTTTAAAGGGTACATGATAGGTATATATATATATGTATATATGTATATGTGTATATATATGTATATGTATATATGTATATATGTATATATGTTTATTTTTTATAAGGATTATTCGCCCGCACCAGGGGCCCATAGTTCAAACCTTTAGGAACCCCCAAGGCCTTAAACCCGAAACCCTAACCCTAAGCAGGTTTCCTCGGCCTCAAGACTTCATCTAAACTCCTAGTATCCCATTTTAATAACGTCTATAGTAGTTCTCTCTCTCTCTATAAATATGGTCCCTATATAACCCCTCCTAAGGAGTTTAGACTCTAGACCCTAAACCCTAATCCCTAATCCCCAAACCCTAAACCTATATAGCCCCCCCTTATGGAGTTTAGACTATACCTGAAATCCCCAAACCCTAAACCCTAAACCCTATATACTATATAAGCTCCCCTTATGGAGTTTAGACTATACCTCATATGAGTAGTACTTTATTTGGGGATACTATGGTACCCAATATAGAGTAAGACTATTTTATATAAGGAATATTATCTTACTGGGTTCAACCACAAAAAACACTACTCATATAGGATTCCATCTTAGCTCAAGACTTGAGGCTGGCAAAGCTGCTCCGGTTTCTCCCGGGCTCTCGGAAGCAGCGCGAGCTGGAGCAGAGTCGGCAAGGCTTGGTGGATGCATGCTTTGGGGTTTGGGGTTTAGGGTTCAAGGTTTGGGGATTAGGGTTTGGGGTTTAGGGTTTGGGGTTTAGGGTTCAGGGTTTAGGGTTTGTAGTTTAGGGTTCAGGGTTTAGGCTTAGGGGTTTAGGGTTCAAGGTTTGGGTTCCGCTCCCTACATCCTAAACCCTATAGTAGCTTCCATTTTCTTTTCTCCGTAACAGCCAGCAAGTAGGTCATCTTCTGCTCCTCCAAAACGAACTCCCAGAGCAGCAGCCTTGCTAAAAGGGACCCAAAAGATATACATAGGGCATAGAGCTCAGGCAAGCTCATGCCTGTTTCCAGTGCCATTTTCCGTGATGCTCCACCTTCTTTCAAATTAGCATAGACTCCTAAAGCTTAAACCCTAACGCATGTAGCCTTTCTGAGTTACAGTAGTACTCCTAGAGCCGCATGGTAGTTTTGTGGAGGGTATATAGCAACCACCTTGAATGGAAGCTAATTGTGCGAAGCAGGCCCAGCCAAAGAGATCTCCCTGGCGGGTGCCCCAGCAACGTGCTACGCAGAAGAAGAGGTTCCCTATTCCCTAAGGGTCCAAGGACCCAAATAATAGGTTAATGGAAAAGTATTTGGGCCCTAGAACCCCATTATTTGGGTCCTGGGACCCTTAGGGATTCATTTAGTAGACATGTGTTTACTGGTGTTTAGCAGGGAATAGGGGAATAAAAGCATTGTACAATCCCTACGTAATACATTCCCTTATTCCTTTACTAAACATGTTTTCACTGGTTGATTGTAGGGAATAAGGGAATAAAAGCAATGTATCATCCCTATGAAATATATTCCCTTATTCCTTACTAACCGCCAGTAAGTGTTGCAGGCAACCTCTACATGGACCACTCTGTGTGCATCCCTTTGTTCTTGAATCATGCATGTCTTGTGGGTTGTGGACATGCCCCCTGAACGACTTGCACAGATGGAGATGCAGGGTTAGGTATATAGGGCTTGAGGGAGACATATCATGTACTGCAGAGTCCTGAAGGATTAGAACAAGAATCTTCTCATAATGTTGATATGTGTAAAACGTTTTATGCATACTAGAACCCCCTTCGAGTTGCTACCCCCTGTAATCTTAGACCCGAACCCCAAAAGTCTACACTCTTGAAACCCTGATCCGATTATCCGGGCTACTGCATTAGACACGAAAGCCCGATTCTGGGTTGCTGTTGCGGAACTGAGGTTAAGCTACTGGTATATGGAAACCTTATTATTTGTTATACCCATATTATGGTGAATTAATGCAAGTTCCTCAACAGCCACCCAGCCAAAGCCCGATTGGGCGCCACGAGGAAATAATCCCTGAGAGTGGCCTATCTAACCATTACAAACCCACATTATGAGCTATGGTCTAAACTCGTCAAAGGGGTACATATCGGGGGTTATGTAGGGGAGTCTTATAGGGGTTATCAAGGGACTACTAGGAGTTTAGACCCTAAACCCCAAGCCCTCAGCCCTAAAACCTATACTAGGGGTTATCAAGGGGGATGCTAGGAGTTCAGACTATAGCTCATATGTTGCGAGGATACCTAAATTCTTCTTGAAGGGATCCTAGAGTTAGGTATGATAGAAAATGTGTATATATATATACATATGAGGTTTAGGGTTTGGGTCTAGGGTTTGGGTTCAGGATTTGGGTTCAGGGTTTAGGGTCAGATCCCCTTAAGAAGCCCAATGAACCCCTATTGTAACCGTTCACAGGCAGGTTCCGTAAATCATGAGTACAGTAACTCTATGACCCACAAAGTAAGGCCTAAGCCCTAAAATCTCAACCCTAAATCCTAAACCTTAAACCCCAAAACCTAAACCTTAAATCCTACCCTAAACCCTAAACCCTAAATCCTACCCAAAACCTTCAATCCTAACCTAAACCCTATACCGTGAATCCTACCCTAAACCACAAACCTTAAACCCTACCCTAAACCTTAAATCCTACCCTAAACCTAGACTCTAAACCCTAAACCCCAAATCCTACCCTAAACCCTAGACTCTAAACCCTAAGCCAAACCCTAAATCCTACCCTAAACCCTAGACTCTAAACCCTAAACCCTAAACCCGAAATCCTACCCTGTACCCTAAGCCTCCCCCCCAAGGAGTTGATGGCAGATCTATCCATCAAGGTGCGCTTGTAGGTTTAGGGTTTAGGGTTTAAGGTTTAGGGTTTAGGGTCTGGGGTTGCGGATTTAGGGTTTTGGATTTAGAGTTCAGGCCTTGGGGTATCGTGTCTAGGGCTTATATAAGTTTAGGATTTAAGGTTCTGGCTTTGGGCTTAGGGTACAGAGCAGTTGCTAAGCTAAATAGCAGGGCTAAGCGGGATCATGCTCCATTCGCGGAAATAAGGGACCCTAGTTGTGCTAGAGGCCTGCAAGGTGGAAATCTAAACCCTAAACCCTAAACTTTAAACGGTGTTAGTTAAAATCACGTAGCGAGGGTCGTCCAGTTTTAGATGAGTCTTTCGAAAAAAAGGGGGAAATACTTGACTCGTTACTGTGAAACCTCGAAAAGGACTCTTAGTAAGGTGTAGAAGCACCCATATTCATGGCATTTATGCCAGAGGGTACAGGGCTTGTGGCTTAGCAAAACCCAAAGTGATGTTGTCCCGTTTATGGGTCTTTAGTCCTGAGTACCAGGTGCTTGAGGATGGATCTAATGGCCTAAAGTAGCCTATAAACAGGAGTTTCCCGAAATTAGGGGTACCTCGCTAGGGTTCGCAATAATAGCGATCAAAGTATTTGGGAGTGTATATTGGGGACCTCTACTTGTGAAAGCTGCCAAGCCCTGGCGCTTAGGATTCAGGGCTGAGGCTTTTCGGAATAGGCTTAGAGGTGGGTCCACGTCGCGGTGAAAACTTTTGGATGTAGTGCTGGGGATCACTTGTGCCGGAGGGGTACCCCGAACAGGGGCTCTACTTTGATTATTGGAGAGCTTTGTTTTAGGGTTTAGGGTCATGGCCCCTCCATGCAAGTAGCCCTAAACCTCCAACCTTAAACCTCGACGCAGGTGGCCATGCTGATCATTGCGTTGGTGCTTACCTTGCCACTGATAGACTTCTTCAAGTATCCTCCGCCTGGCTCTCAGGTAGTAGTCATTATGGTTTGGAGGTTCAGGCGACTTCGTAATTACTTTAGAGCTGCGGTTAGACACCCACTTATAATTGTGGTGACCTCTGTAAGTCCATGCACGGGGTTGTAGGTAGGATTATAAGCCCATTCATAAATGAGGCCATGAAGCCTGAAGATTTCGGGCGTGTCCTCCTTGAGTCTTCCTACAGCTGCCGCTATTGCAACTGCTGCTGTTCTGCGCGTTGTGTCCACCTTTGTCCATATTGCCATTGTTCTGAGCATCGTTTTTAGTCATCAGAAGCTTGGGCTCCAGTAAAGGCGCCTTTCATGCTACAGCTGCTTCCTCCTTGACTCAAAATATGTTGCTGGACAATCGTAACCCTAACCCGTAAGCCCTAAAGCTTACTTGTTTTGGCACATTGAAGGGACACTAGTCCGCACAGCGCGCAGGCGGCAAACAGCCCCAAACCCTAAAGCTTAAACATCGGTGGGGTTTGGGAGGTTTCTCAAGACAAGCGGCCGCCAGCATCCCTCAAAGACGTCAGGATCCTTATTGCTGGGGCGACCAAGCAGGGACCAGTGATTTTGAGAACTCCTCATGTGAGCTATAGTCTAAACTCCTAGTATCCCCCTTGATAACCGGGTTGGTCGAGGGTCGAAGTATGTAAATATATATATATATAGACACATATATATACACATATAGAGTCCCCCTTAAGTAGCTAGAATACGGGGTATATGGGGATCTTGTTTTAATATACCCAAGCCATATTCTATCTACTTAAGGGGCGCTATATGGCTAGGGTTTCGGCTTCTGAAGCCTCATCACGATAGATTCCCCCCTCAGACACGAGTATTGTGGTTTCCAAGATTAGGTTTGCCTTCTTGGGACTTTAGAAGCAGCGTTGTAGCACTGTGGGATACTAATATGGGAGACTTCCGTTTGAGCAGTATTATTTGGACGGTGTAATAGTGCGTCAACGTGTAGTGTCCGGCATAGTCTTTGGCCCGCACTTTGGCGTAGTGTAGCTTAGGCACATGCCTCGACCCCTAGACCCTAAACCCTAAACCCTAAACTCCAAACCCTAAATCCTGAGCCCTAAACCCTGAACCCCAAAAATCCTGCATCCTAAACCCTATACCCTAAAATTATAACCCCTAAATCCTACATCCTAAACCCTATACCCTAGAATTCTAATTCCCTGGGATGACCTGACCCTATAGACCTTCAACTCTAGAGCCAAACACCCTGAAGCCCTAGTCAATGCATTTCCCAGGGAGCCCAATACCCCTTAAGTAAGGGATATAAATAGGGTTTAGGGTTTAGGGTTAGGGTTTAGGGTTTTAGGGTTTAGAGTTTAGAGTTTAGGGTTTAGGGTTTAGAGTGTAGGGCTTAGGGTTTAGGGTCAATCTAACTTAAATGGTATTAGGGACCCTAGTACCATTTAGGGTAGGTTCCTTAATTAAGGGGTATTGGGCTTTCTGGGTTTCTCAGGGATGACAACTCCTTGGCGACGTGGACCAGCCAGCTCTACTGGATGTCGAAGTGCTGTCCCCAGGGGGGATTAGGGTTCAGTTTAGGGGTTTAGGGTTTAGGGTTTAGGGCCTAGGATCGACGATTTAGGATTTAGGGTTATGTTTTTCTGGTGTAGAAGAATCTTACGCAGCCAATAGAAGAACTTTAAACTCATTGGGCTTCCTTTTTGGGTTTCTATAAAAAAGCTTAAACTTTTTTAGCCCTGGTTATTGGGGAAGAGAGAGCATGAACCCTAAACCCTTAACCAGCATTGGGGGCTGGAGCTCTTGGGAGATGGTCCTGTGTGGGAGGTCTGTTGTTTGCGTAGTGACACGGTTTAGGGTTTAGGGTTTAGGGGGGCCCTAAGCCCTAAACCCTAGGCCTTAGGCCCTAAACCTGAATGTTGGGTTCTACGGAGTGCACGGCTGTCCAATGACATCGAGAACATCACAGAAAGCTCCCCTAAACCCTAAAGTGGCTTAGGGTTGAAGGGTTTAGGGTTTAGGATTAAAGAGTTTTGGGTTCAGGGTTTAGGGGTTTAAGGGTTTGCGTTTGGGTTTAGGGTTTAGGGTTCAGGTTTTGAGGGTTCAAGGGTTTCAGGGTTAAAGTGTTTAGAGTGTTCTTTCATGTTCCGGGTTTGTTGAGCAGCCCAGGGAGGTGGCGAATCTTTGCCCCTAAGCCCTGAACCCCCAACCTTTAGACCCAGGTTCAGGGGTTTAGGGTTTAGGGGTTTGGGGTTTAGGGTTTAGGATTCCTAAGCTAAACGAAGATGATGTGATTCTTTTGCGTGGGCTTGCTGTTGGGGCCTGTTGATTAGAGTACGGTTTGGCACGTGCGGGTTGTATCAAATACAGGGGTTCAACCCTACAGTGAGTTTTTTCCCTTGGCAGGAATCCCCATATCTTTTTGTCTGAAACATGATCCAAAAGTGCCCCTTGCCTTGCAATCTTCACATAATTCTGTCATATAAAGCTCTGAACCCTAAACCCCTTGTGAGTAGTATTTTATTCGGGGATACTATGGTACCCATAGTAAGATTCTATCCTCCTTTTGGGGTATAGTATTTTATATAAGGAATATTATCTTACTAGGTTCAATCACCAAAAAAGCACTACTCTTGTAAGGTCAAGGGTTCTTCGAGGCATGAACTGTCAATGCTACGGCCTTTTACTGTTTGGCTAAGCGGCTCGAAAGGGCGAGTATGGGTTGTTTAGGGTTTATACGTAGTCTAGGGTTTACGCATAGTTACCCCGATACCAAGTAGGGCTATAACTCTAGCTATAAACAGTTGCTACGTCCTATGAACCTCTAAGCCCAAATCCTGTACATATGTCTATATATATATATGGTAGTTTCCCAAAATTAGGGGACCCCAATATAGACCCTAATATACTATAGTCCTTATTATTGGGACCCCCCAAAAAGGTACCCCTAATTTTGGGAAACCTCCATATGTATGTACACACATGTATCTATCCCTATGTCACCTGACAGTCACCTTTAGAGTTAGGGGGCCTTGGAACCTCCAAGTAGAAACAGCTCCTAAAACGAAGTATGCACGCTGAAAACAGATCCCCAGGACAAGTCCCCAAGACGTCATGTCAGCACGGGCCCCAGAGTCGGGTGTGCTAAAGCTTTCAGGGTTTAAGACTCACGCCCTCCCAGCACCCTCAGCACCAGCATGGTGCTGGGAGGCCGATTTGCGGGTTTAGGGTTTAGGGTTGAGGGTATAAGGTTTATGGGTGTTTCTTTACGGGACGCTTGGAAACCCCAGGGATTTTCGAGTGATTATTTGGGTCCTTAAAAGGGGTCATGTAAGGGGAGTGATAAACTCGGACCTGGGAACAGAGTTCTCAGCAGGGGCTTGGGCTGCATGATACTTCGACTACATGAGGATTACAGGGGAGTGATGTTGGTAGTTGTTGCGGTTCCTAAATTACAGATCTCCTGAGCTGATAGTGCCTAATTACCAAGCTATAATTAGCTCTGAACCCAATGTTCTTCTGCCGTGGTAGCACATGTTCGAGAACCTTGTGGAGTCGATAATTTATTAAGTGCCCACATTTTTTTGTGTCGATCTTGGTCATAAAGATCTAGCCTTCTTGCAGGTTCACGGAGGATCTTGATCATGACACATTGGCAGTTGTCATGTTCTGTGTGGCCCATCATCTTAGGCTTTCAAACCAGGGCACTTGTATCAAAATCCCACACCTCCCTGACCCAAGAAGGGATGGCAAACGGAAGCTCCATGATTAATAAACCCCCTCTCCTTACTAGGGATTATAACAGGGATCCTAATATTCAGGCCCTTTAGAGGAGGGGGTGTATTAATCATGGGTCTACATTATCCATTCGCCCCATGAATTTGTCAGAAAGGGTTGGCAGCTGCTCACGTAGATCCCCAGGGCCCCCCAAATCCTCAAACCTTAAATCCCTAAACCTATAGTCCCCCTTAAGTAGATAGAATATGGCTTTGGGTATATTAGAATAAGATCCCCATGTACCCCATATTCTATCCCTAAACCCTAAACCCTAAATAGTAGATTCCATTTCCTTTTCCGTTATCCCAAAGTATCTACTTAAGGGGGACTATAAGCCTCTGAACCTTGAACCCTAAGCAACCAA
>CAJNIZ010002808.1:0-24758 GCA_905231905.1 Symbiodinium pilosum | reverse complement strand
CTGAACCCCCAAACCCTAAACCCGGGTCCTTAAGGTGAACCCAACTCCCAACATACCCCGATATAAGACCAATAAAAGGAAGCCTGAATCCTAACCCGGAAAAATGTACCCACGTAAGCCCTTTCAAGGGAATCCTAGGCCCTAGATCCACCTCAACCCTAATCCCAGAACCCTAAACCTAAACCTTACACCTTACATCATATCCCTACATAATCCCTTTAAAGGGACTAATGAAATCCCTACAGAATCCTTGTAAAGGGACCCCAAGCCCTAATCCCTTTCAAGGGACCCTAAACCCTATATCCCTACATAATCCCTTTAACGGGGCCCTAAACCCTGAACACTATATCCCCACATAATTCTTTTTAAAGGGACCCTAAACCCTAAAGAGACCCTAAACCCTTTCAAGGGACCCTAGAAGCTCCCTCGCAGAGGTCCTCGGCCCATCGCCTTTGCAAAGCAGCCTCGGAGGTCCGCCGCAAGTCTTCCAAAGACCTAGGTTGGGGGGCTTTCAGGGTTTAGGGCTCAAGGTGTAGGGTTTAGGGTTTAGGGTCTGGGCGTTTAGGAGTTTAGGGCTTCAGGGGTTCAGGATGTGAAAATTTAGGGGCCAGAGCTGAGGGTTTAGGATGTATGGTTCAGGATCCTTTTAAACAGCTTCAATCAAGCTACGTCAGGGCATTTTAGCTTTCGGTTGTTGTGTATACGGCCCTTTTGCATTTCAGGCTTAGCGCTGATTAGGGTTCAGGAGGTAGGCTTCTTCAGGTGCAGTTGTCAACGTTTTGCGTCCAGGGTTGAGGGCTTCAACATTAATGAATAGCAAATGCAGAATACAAGACACTCCTAAAGATGAGTTCCATCATTCAGCCAAGAGAGAGAGAGGGGTCATGAACAGTCGTAGGAATTGAGTGTGAAGTTGACATTAATGAAAGTACCGGTCCATACAATATGGGCTTAGCAACATCTTGGTTGAGTCCAGATAGGCGGACTATAAGTAGGTATCTTCGCCCAACTACATGTAGTTACGAAGTCTCATGCCGTAAGTGTAAATGCACTTATACTTACGAGAACCATTCTTACAAAGACTTCTCACATATTTTAGCAGCCTCAGAACCCTACTTAATCCTTTCCCCCTAATATTAAACCCCCCTAATATGACATACTCCCAATATGTTATAGTATACCACAGGGGGGGAATATCTAACATTAGGGGGGTAGAGGGGGGCTTAATATTAGTAACTTAGTGGCAACGGATTACGGTGGATGGGGGACATCGTGCACCACCCCAATGTTAAAAAGGGGGAAATAAGAACACCCCTACATACCCCCTATATTGGCCCTGTATTACCCCTATATAGCCCCTATACCATGAACCAGATAAGCACAGCACCAGCTGTTTTCCCGTTGAGGCTGAGATAAAAATTGAGGCGGCGCACCAGATTTATTTGTCCCTATACCCAAAGGGTCCATGTAGCTATATGGTATATACTTGGCCCTTAAAGTAGGTATATGGNNCTACATGGACCCTTTGGGATAAGCCTTTTGCAACATCATTGCCAACATTCAACAGGGCATTCATTTTGAGGGAAGCCTGAAGATGGTCCAGATTTTTTTCAGCACCAATAAGAATACTCACAACCCTGAGATCATCATCCGAGCATTCCAACCCACATTTAACAACCCGAAATCCTCTAAGTTCTAGAAGCCGCTGACCCCAAACCCTAGAACGCCAGGAAGCAATGGGTGCAGCAAGTACTCCCGGATGCCTGTGGCAGGGCTCACTGCTGTCTTTACGGGTCGAGGGGTTTAGGGCTGTTCCGAAACCCCTGAATCGAGGGTTTTGGGTTTTAGCCTGAATCCTCTGTATCCACGCTTGAGTAGGTGCCTTAATTATGTGATGAAAGAAGTTTAAACACATGGTCGGACTTTTCGTCACCAGACTTGGGTGCATCATATAACAAAGCCCACTCGCCCTAACAACGAACCTCACCACCCACCCGCAAAAAAAATTCCCACGCATGGGACGTGTTTATCATTGGGTGGGGGGGTTAGACAAGTAATGTCCCATCCATTTCCTACTGTTCCATATACCCCTGAGGGGAATGGGGGGTCGGATTATGAGAGGGATCGGATTAACCGAGTGCTGTCCAATCACCGATTTGCACGCGGCATGGTGGGGTCTGTCTGCCCTTTAAGTCTAGGGCTTAGAGACCTTCGTGTAGGAGCGTCTACAGGAAGTGCGTTGGCATCTGATGTTCCACGGTCTCAACCATTATGATTTGTCCAACCTCTGAAACCTAAACCCTAAACCTCATTCGAGAGGGCCGCCCAGAAGGTGCTCGCGCCTCTTTCCTTCAGCAGTGCACGAATATGATCATCGTTGGAGGCGCAGAGTTCACTTCCAACCTCAGGCGCTCGGCGCCACGCGCTTTAGGGCCAAACTCCGGGACAATTACAGGGGGGAGTACCTCATGTAATGCTATAGTCCCCCTTGAGTAGATAGAATATGGGGTATATGGGGATCTTATTATAATATACCCCAAGCCATATCTTATCTACCTTAATTAAGGGGGACTAGAATATGCGCGTCACCATGTACCCGAATCCCCCAACAAGGCCTTGTATAGCCCTGGTATTCCCGTTACATAGCCCCCCGAGCCTAACAAACATGAATGGTTGCGAAAAATCAGGGGCCGCGTTATAGTAGCGACCACAAGAGGCATCATAATCTTCACAGATCACCCTGCCCGAAACCCTAAACCCAAAAGCCTTCTGTAGTTGTGAGAGGGGCCTTTTTTCTGCATGAAAAACCACTCTTGCGCGCGAGCGACACAAATGTGTTTAGGGTTTAGGGAATTAGGGTTTAGGGTTGTTTGACTACGTGGAAGCTAAGATGTATCTCTACCTGCGATCTTTTCCTGGCCAAAACAATTTTAGCTCCGTGGCGAGCCACGACCCACCCAAGTATAAGACGTAATTAACGTACTACTACATTTACAAGTACGGTTACAGTCCCTACACGTATCACTAGCACAACCATTCGCCGAGACCATCCAGCCTCAGGGCGTTCGGAACCTCTAAAAGCCCCCTCCTCTTGCAGACCACCTCTCTGCCTGGCAACCCGCCCCCTCCCATACCCTAAACCCTAAACCCTAAACCCTAAACCCTAAACCCTAAACCCTAAGCCTCCCCCCAGGTTCGAAGCTTTTGCAGTACCCGGCATTGCACTTGGGGACTTCCCTACTCCTTGAGGTCGGCTCTATGGCTCTCAAAGCTTACGAACTCCCTCACTACAGGCTGATGGACTAAGCCCAGCCAAACCCCTCCATGAATGCTGGAACAGACATGCAACAAACACGTCTGAATTGATGCTTGCCTTCGTTACTCCCTGGCCTGGACCCTAAACCCCACGTGTCAACTACAAGCCATGACCTGTTCGTGTGCTCCGCGCCCCGCCAGCCGAGGCGGGCGCGCGATAGCGTTTATAATCATCACTCTTGCTCCTGCCACTCACACAGCTCCGCACTTCCTTATGCCCAAACCCAGAGATCCAAAAACCCTAAACCCTAAACCCTAAGCCAGGTAGCCATTTCCAGCTCTTCGGCTCGACTTGTAAGTGTCACATACACGGGATCCTGGTGAGCTGCAAGTACTTGAAGGTTTTGGGTGTAGGGGTTTAGGGATTAGGGTTTAGGGCTTAGGGTTTATAGAATTTAGGGTTTAGGCACTCGCATCGCACTCAGCAGGCACAGGGTTTAGGGTTTAGGGTTCAGGGTGGGTCCTGCCCCCACCCATTCACAGTCTATAATAGGCATCATAGTAAGGGCTCCACATGATCATATAATGAATAATATCCAACAGTTCATGAATAGGGGAGGTATTCAAGGTTTAGGAGTTTAGAGTTCAAGGTTTTCTTCGTGGCTCCTCAATCCCAGATTAAAGTTTAGCTTGTAGCTCCCTGACTGTGAAGTGGAGGAACCACACAAGTTATAAGTGGCAAAGTTGTATATATCTTGAAAAAATTAAGTTTTAGATTTTTCAGCTTAGAGTCGCGGGGCTTAGGACCTACTTGTAACTGGGATTATATTCATCTTTTAATCGAGGTGCCGACATAAGTCCAGTTGGGGCGAATATAAGTAGCCCAATTATGAGAAGCTTCATGAACCTTCATATGCGGCAACTGCGCCTACGTAATTTGAAAAGGGTTTATAGGGATACAAAAGGCAATACATAGGGCTTCACAGGAATACGTAGGGTGTAGGATTTGGGGTTCAGGGCTTCAGGCAAAAGTTTAGCTTGGTACATGAAATGGAAACTTGGTTTATGTAGGAGGTGATGTCGTAGTTTCCTAAAATATGGAGAGGGACCCTAGAGCCCAAAATACTATGATCCTTATACGCGGGACCCCAAAATCGTCCCCCTCATTTGTAAAACCCAAGTATAGGGATTGTAACATTAGCCACCCTGAGGAAGCACTTTGGGAAGTATTCAGGCTTCTACAGCAATTTCAGTTACGCAGAGGGTCCACATATACAGCCATTATGGAATTGGGACCCCCCTACAAACTAAACCCTCTCTCACGCACCTGCTTGAACTGGACGGGAAGATCGCGGTCGAGCCAAGCGGTTCCCAGCAACACCAGGAACGTGGGAGGTTCCGCTGACTTCGCACCTTTCTATAGAGTTTAGGATTCGGGATTGCATATAGAAGCTTGGGTACTTACCCGTAGGGTTTGGTGTTTAGGAATTAGCGTTTAGGAATTGGGGTTTAGGATTTGGGGTTTAGGATTTGGGTTTCCGAGCTTGGAGTCGCGGATTCAGGAGCTTAGGCTACGGGTTTAGCGACGCAGCTGTTACCAACTGAGGATCAACCCTGGAAGCTGAAATTATCTCGTCAGGGCTTAGAAGAGGGGTTTTCATGAGGAGCACTCACATTCGACAACTTGCTGGTTCTTAATGGGGAATCTAGGAATGGATCCCTGTAGTAGGCCTTGCATAACCGCCAAGAATGCAGTAGTTTGCATGTTCTTTCACACGCCCTAAACCACAAACCTAAACCCTCAAGGCCATGTAAACTTACCATTTCTTAGGGTTCTCAAATTCTATGACCTCAAAATCCCAAAATTAAAGTTCCACCCCAAAACCCTAAGTAATGGTAATAAACCCCAAAACCTAAGCCCTAAACCCTTCATGCCCTACTCACAACCAGCAAGCTTCCAGAGCAGTGATTTTGTGGTGTTGGAACCCTAAACCCTAAATTAAGTCCAGTCAGCTTCAGTTTCATGAATGCCCGAAACAAAGCCAGCACCCTCCTTGTACCCTTTCAAAACCCTGGGGATCTAAGTATACAAATAGTACTTACATTGGGCCCTAAAGTCTGTAAATGTTACCTACATTGGGCTTGTTGGTTTAGAGGTTTAGGGTTTTAGGGTGTATAGTCCCCGTTAAGTAGATAGAATATGGCTCTGGGTATATTCTAAAAAGACACCCATATACCTACCCCATATTCTATTTTAAGGGGGACTGCACCCTTTAAGAACTTAAGAACTTTAAGTAGGGCTAAATGGTCGCTATCTAGGGTAAAGAAGGTTAGCTGGAAGGTCTAGGAATGCAGTTCAATTTTTCCCCGTAGTCATAATTTCATCCCCAGGCATTTTGCGCAGCTTGTGAAGGCTTTTTGATAAGGTTTTGTTTGATAAGCTTTTGTCGGGTCCATACAGGTTTTGCCAAAATCGTATCTAGACTGTCTATGACACCCAAACACATGAATGAACCTGTGAATATCATTTACTCGGGGTCCTAAAATCTTGAATCCTGAACCTAGAACCCTAAACTCTAAACCCCGTTTGATTTCCGCTCTACAGCGCCGCAGTCCTCACACCCAGGACTACCCTTGCTTGGGAATCACCATATCATATTAAGAAGAATTCAAATATGGGGGGTTCCCAAAATTAGGGGTTCCTATTTGGGGTCCCTACACTAAGGACTAAAGTATTTTGGTGTCGAGATTGGGGTCCGCTTTTTTCTGGAAAGTGCCACATGTTGAAGTCAACCCCTAAACCCTAAACCCTAAACTCGCCAAAAGAACTCCCATGTCCTCTTTGAAGCTTGTTTAGCAAAGATTCCAGCACCCTCCATGATGTTGCTGATCTCTGCAGCTGCGGCTTTCAAGCTCCCAAATTGGGAGCACGGATACCTTGGGGCGTGGCGTGTCTGTTGAAGTAGTACTTTCTCAACATACAGGGGCCCTAAGCCTTGGGACCCCAAGGCCATACAAGGATCAGAAGAGGATTCCTGGATTTGTTAAGGACCGCGTAGCACTATGTTGGAAAAAGTCCTAAATGCAAATCCTCCAGGAAAGTACGTACTCAGGTTATGGAAACTATGCGCTTGCTTAGCGCGAAGCGAACTTTTAAGCGAACTTTGAAACCCTAAGCCCTAAACCCCTTAACCCTAAACCTAAGCCCTGAAACCTTTCAAAAGGTAACTATAAGCTTCCGTGAAAACTTTTTTTGCCCAAACCCTAAACCCTAAACCCTTATACACCTGGGCAGAGGCAGATGCCAGGATGAAGGGAGGGCACAGGACGCCGTAAACCCTGAACCCTGTTACTTAGGTGGCCCCCCCGACCTGTAATAGGGTTTGGGGTTTAGGGTGTGTAGCTTAGGGTTTAGGGTCTAGGGGTTTAGGGTTTGGGGTTTGCAGGGTTTTAGGCTAGGAGGAACCCCCACCTGTAATGGTGCTGTAACAATCACCATTATCCCTTATGGTCACTATTACTGGATGGGGGTCCACCTAACCTATAAACCCTTTACCTAAAGGCAAGCCAAGAGGCTCCAACAGTTGGCAGAGTTGCGCGACCTCTGCCCGAACAGTTGGAGAGGTCTCCACCACGAAGACAACGATTTTCCGTCCTTCTGGCTGAATTTATTGTTTGGGGCGTAGGGTTTCGGGCAGTACTCCCAAAACCTAGACCAAATCGATTTTGGGGCGTAAACCCTAAACCACCATTTGGGGTTAGGTCGGATGAGCTCGCTCCTTATGGTAGCTTCCCCAGAAGTAGCCCAAATTTTGGGAGACACCCTTAAAACGTCCGTCCTTGGATTTCGGCGTCCTCGCCCTCAATGTCCTTTGTGACTATCTTGCGGAAATTGCGTAACCTCAGTTGCAAAAAAAACACGCTCCAATGTCAAACTGCTTGTATTTCTCCAACTGCTGGCCCGCTAAATGCCCAGTTTAGGGTTTAGGGTTTGTAGGGTTTAAGCCTTTAGGGTTTATAGGGTTTAGGCCTTTGGGGGTCAGGGCCGGGTCTAGGCCTGACAAACGACGGGCCCTGTCAGACGCACCTCCACACAATCTGGCGGTATGATTATTAGTATTGATTGTTACTACTACTACTACTACTACTACTACTACTACTCTTTAAAACTACCGTTCATCCTCATTACACTTTTCTCATTATACTTCTTATTTCTATTAAAATTCTTATTGCAACTATTATGAGAAGGAAATGTTGTAGATTCGGAAGCTTCCAAGAATCGCTGTTTGTTGATCCTCATGGGGGAGCCTCCTAGCTACTAGTGATCCCTGCAAATCCGTAGACCCTTAACGGCTCCCTATCTTGGATTTTGGGTTTTGGGTTTTGGGTTTTGGAATAGAGGTTTAGGGTTTAGGATTAAATGTTTAGGGTTTAGGGTCGGGGGTCTTGTGAACAACTCCCAAGTCCCGCACATCTTGCAGTGTCATTCCAAAGCTGGATATACCACCTTTTTTTAGCCAAAGATAGATGTTCCTGGAGCCTAGAAGCCCGAAACCCTAAACCCTAGACCCCACACTGAACTATAAACCCTAAACCCCTAGCAACTTGACGGATGCAAACTACCTCGGGCTAGCAGGGAACGAAGGGAAAAAAAACATGGAGCACTGGAGATTCCACGGAGACTGCCTGGAGGGTGACGGGGACTTAGTAAGTCTACTTACAATCCCTAGAACCCATGTAGTAACCCAAGCTATCTTCATTATGATAACCTAGTTAGTAAGTCCCCTGACCCTCCAAGTACTACAAAGATCCATTCCTTCATTACTTGCTAACTATAGGTGTAAGTACATGGGAAATACTGCAGAAGCCAAAGTATTACCTGTATTGTGGTCCTAGATTCCTTTCTCTAGTAACTATGCCATAATATAAACCCTCAACCCTAAGCCCTAAACCACGCACCTAAGCCCACACTTCCAACCTGTGCGCCTACGTGACAAGAATCACCAGCTCCTCTTGGGCTCATGGGTTCAGAATATGATGCGACTTTAAGGGTTCAGCGTTGATGTTGGCCTAGCCATGCGATTTAGGGTTGAGTTCAGGTTTTCGGGGCATAGGGTAACAAAGAAACAGCAAAAGCAAATATTCCCCTGCCCTGCTAATGAACCCCCCCCCCCCCCCCCGCACCCGCACTGAATGAACGCGCATAGAATGATACGATATTTGGAATATTGGTTATTAGACGGGTGGAATTTTATTAGCCCTAAACTCTAGATACTATTTTAGTCGCCATGTTCTTTTATGTTCCGCCATATACCCCCACATGACACCAGCATGTGGGGTGGGTGGTAGGGGGTGGGGATTAATAGCCCTCAACCCTAGACCTTGCACTCTAAGCCATCACCCTACGCCCTAAGCAAGACTTAGCCTACCTACCCCAAGAAGAGAAACAACGCTGGTGGATTATCTTCGAAGAGCTCCGTCGGCCTTCGGAAATATGTTTAGTTTTATATTATGGTATAGCCCTAAGGAACTATCAAAACACATTATCTTTATCATAGGCCTAAGCAGACAACAGAAGAATGTTGAATAATTGCTGAATGCGTGGTTGCGGTTCAGGCACAATTGGGTGGTCCCAACTTTTCCACTCCAGGCCGACAAGCTCCAGTTGGGAAAAAAAGAAACGGGCTCCAGCAACAAAACAGCGGACGAAGCTGCAAACTGAAGAAACTGGACCGTTTTTTTTTCTCTCGCTCCACCCCCTCGCCTACCAACCTCATTTTTTCTCCCATGATGTTCGGGTTGGACTTCTTTCCCGAGGTGGCGAATTTGTTGACGTTTGGTTGCCTCTGCTCAAGGTTGGTGTCTCACCGAATAAACACTTGGCCATCGGCCCAGATGGATGCGACTTTAAGATGTTTGTTGACTGGTTCTGGCTAAGATTCGCTTTGTGATGTAGGGTTTTGGGGATTTGCGTTTTGTTGTTTACAGTCCTTTCTTGTCCTTGTGTCCAATCGGCACTTCAAATGCATTCTTTCCATGCTTTGCTGCACGGCTTGCTTGTGAAATGCTCAGCTTAAAAAAGTCATGGGAACAAAGAAAGTACAGTGGATTTCACAATACATTATGTTGGCTCGTATAAACCAGGCAAGGAATTAGGTGATATAGGCTCATCTACTGTAAGTTCTACTATAAACAATTTGTTGAAAAAGAGAGCAGAACCAATGTATCAGCAAAAGACATGGACCTTCAGAACCATCCCTGCGCACTTGCTGCCATGGCACAGCTCTCGCTGGTCTTCGCTGACTGCAATATCCTTTGGTATGGTTGAGTCAGACGTCCAATGGACTATGAATGGCCACTGGCATGTAATTAAGGTGTCTGTCCGGGTTCGAGAAACAATCTAGAGCACAGAAACCAAGTGTAGTAGCCCCTATGACGCATACAGTAACTCTAGTTATCCGAATTATTAACCTACTTACTAAGCCCTCCCCTACCAGATCAGTTCCAGAAGCCACCCGTGTCTTTTCTTCCGCTTGGTGGAGCTTTCGTGACACGAGGCCGAGGAGACACCTGGTCTCAGCCAAGACTTCAACAAAAGCAGGCGCATTGATCTCACGCTGCTGCTCCCCAAGCCTGAACCCATAGACATTCATTGCGAATTTCTGTTGCGACCGCTGCAGCTTCTGATTCTTATTCTCAAAGCTATATATAGACAAAGACGGTAGCGACGTTGCTCTCTCTTCTATTTTTGCATCATACTTCTTGCAGGGCTAACAACATTCAGTGGCAGGGCTGCGGAAACTGGCATATGCTGTGTTCGCGAAACAGGGGGCTGTTAGGGATCCGAAGTATGCGGGGCTTTTGAAGATCTCGACTCAAGAGCTAAGTGGGATCTATCTTAGACTTTCCCATGCCTCCCGCATTTCAGCCAGCTAGCTAGTAACCTGAATTAGACATCCTAAGCCCTAGACCCTAGACCGCACCAGTAAGTAGCTACAAGGCTTCGTTGCGGGCCAAATTCTTCTGGGAAGGACCTGGCCTGGCTCTGGACCCAGCGTCTGGAACAGGGTTTAGGGTTTAGGGGTTTAGGGGTGTAGGGCTTTCGCGGTTTCGGGTTTTAAGGTTCAGGACATGGACAAGCTACAATCCACACGCCTTGTCCAAAGCCTGTACTTCAGCCTAGGCATCCAAACAACTCAAAGTAGGTATCATCGGTAGACGCTAGGCGCCAAGCTACAGTTAGGGTTTGGGGTGTAAGATTCTTGGGCAGCGCCGAAGGCTTAAGGTTTAGGTTTATTGCTAGTTGCATGGAGCTGAATGGTTTTGCGTTTTAGGACCGTCTTGACGCCTGCGCACATATAGCGCTTTCCAAAACCAGGGCAATGTGCAATTTCTTAGACTTTCGGACTTACAATGCAATCCCCTTTTTGCTGAGGGTTTATACAGGGATGACCATATGAGGCTAAACCCACGTCCTTGAGAACCCTAAACCCTAAACCCACTAATCCCCCTTTTTCACTCCCACTTCGTTCTATGCACCAGTACCAACTCCCCCTATTTGGAGGCCCATGGGACTTAGTAACTACTTATAACTGGGCTTATAGCCCTACTTATAATCAACTTAAATGGGCTTATAAGGGTTACCCCAGTTATAAGTCGTGTTATAATCCAAATTAGAAGTAGTCACTAAGTACCAGGGGCCTCCAAGTATGCACCAGCAATGCAAACCTTGGGTACTGGGACCATCCAGTAACAGCCTATGCTAGGGGTAATATTCAGGGCTATATACACTTGCAATATAAGTATTTCCTACCTGTTGCCTGTTGCTGGGGGTAGTACTCAATCTTAACCTATCATTCGTAAAAAGTGTGGCAACAAGATATTCCCGCTGGGCTTTGGAAAAAGACCGGCTTTTGCTTTCTATCGAGTTCGGAGCCTGAAAACATACAAGCAAGTTCGATCGGCATAATCAAGGGGTTGCAAGAAGAGAGCTCCGCGCCCAGGATGGGCCTGTAAGACTTAGTCCGACCCCCACCCCCTGGTTCATTATTGCTACCCTGGCCCCTCCACAGACCCAAAACGCAAAGCACGTTTTTTGGGGGTGGGAGGGATTCACTGCTGTTAGTTAGGTTAACAGCCTTGAATCTCAGCGGTGCCTTTCAGTAGAGTTTGGGCTTTAGGGTTTAAGGGCATCCTAGCATTTTGAAGGCACTACACCTCTAAACCCTCAACTCAACCCTAAGCCCTAAACTCGGTTGTCTGAGGCATATGTATGGAAGAGTTTCAGGCCCAAGCCGCCTATGCTACTTCCTGGGTGTCAGTAGGGAAGAAAAGAATATATCATACAGGGATAGGGTTTAGGGTTTAGGGGTTAGTGATTGCAAAGGGATTACATTCCCGTAGTAGCCACCAGTAAGGGCCGGCATTTTCTGGTGGAATATACAGGGCTTCTACGTAGCTTTTCTACCCTGCGCATCCAAGTTTAACCAGGTGGTATATCAGGGATTGTTGTAGAACCGGCCCTCTGATGACAGCCAACCCTACCATCCTCTACATCAAATAACTCCAAGAAAGCCCTATGATTATAGATAGCCCTGAACCAAACCTTTTATGAACCTGGTTTGGGGATGGGCGGTTTGTTTGGGTGTAGAATATGCGCCCTTCTGTTCACGGCAACCCTTAACCCGAAACCCTTGCTGCGACAGCTTCCTCGTCTTACTCCCCTTAGGTAGATAGAATATGGGGCATATGGGGATCTTATTATAATCAACCCAAAACCATATTCTATCCACTACAGGGGGACTATAACCTAAACCCTACATAGTAGTTTCCATTTTCTTTTCCGTTATCCCTATTAGCCCCAATATAACCCTAATGTTCTATCTACTTCAGGGGGACTATAAACCCCTAAACCCTACACCCTATATTCTATCTGCTTGGTAGTTTCCCAAAATGCGGGGACCCTAATATAGACCCCAAAATACTATAGTCCTTATTATGGGGACCCCCAATAAGGTACTCTTGATTTTGGGAAACCCCCACTTAAAGGGGGACGAGAAATCTTCTGCGGCACCTCTGCTGTTCGATAAGCGAACGTTGCCATGCCGCTTGGGTCTTTAAACACCTTCGTTTCAGGTCATTGAGGGGTTGTTTAGATTTATGAACCATAGTCTTAACTCCTAACATCCCCCTTAAGAACCCCTATAGTAGCCCCTACATAATCCCATATATAAACCCCTTTAAGGAGTTTTGACTATGGCTCCTATGGCTTTGGCTTTCGCAGAGTGCCTTCATAAAGTCCAAACCATGGGCCCTTGATGTTGGCTTTGCTGGGCCTTGTAGGGTACACTGACACGTATGTCAGGACTGCATGGTTGAGGGTCCCCGAACCTTAAACTCAAGGGTTTCAGGGTTGCACCCCTAGGGTCGTACCCCTAAACGGTATCCCCAGCGTGGCCTTAATAAAGCCCTTATATGAACCAATGTAGTCCCCGAGGGTCCTTCAAAAGGATCCCAAAAGGCAGGGGTACAACCCTAGGGGTACAAGCCTGCTTGATAAACCCAATTTGCAGGATTGAGGGGGTTGGGCTTTAGGCTTCAGGGTGAAGGGCTCAGGGTGCAGTTTGGGGTTCAGGGTTTCTTTAGTTTCAATTTTTTGAACCTAAACCCTGAATCCTGAACCCTAGGGTTAAGGCTTTCGGGCCCATACTTCAAACCCTGGAGCTTTGGGAAACTTCAGGTAGGGTTGAAGGACTTCCAAAATTTAGGGTTTCGGGTTTAGGTTAAGGGTTAAGGGTTTCGGGTTAAGGGGTTAGGGATTAGGGTTTAGGGTGTCAAAAAAAGAAAGGACTCAGAGTGCGCACACAGTTTTGGACTTGGGGTTTAAGGGTTTTCGGCTTAGGGCGTAGAAAAGAGAATGCTCGCACTTGCAATGGCAAACAATTCTGGCCTCAAATGCCTTCCGATACGATGGACAAGCTCTGAGGTACCTTTACCATCTCCCCAACACTACTTCAACTAAGGACCATACTCACCCCCATTTGCATGAGCCAAATCCGTGATACCGAACAATAAGGCTGATTGCTGTGGGACGCCCAAAACAGCCCAAACTCCGAGCTCCAAACTCTAAGTCCCAAGGCGCTGATAACTCGGGGACTAATTACGCCCTTGGCTTCCGCTGGCATTAACATGGAGAACAGTGGTGTTTTGAAAAAATGGAACCCAAACGTCTTAAGCCCTGCACCCTAATCAACAGCTGATCTCTAAACCCTCACCCCTGAATTGGCCTTAGGTTAACTGGGAATGAAAGAATGGAAGAGAAAATGGAAACTGCTATACTGGGCTATACAGGGACCATATAGAGATCCGTTCCTTCATTCGCCTAGCTAACCAAAGACGAGTAAACCTTAAGCCCTGAACCCTAGACCCTAGGCCCTAAACCCTACACCCTGACCTGGCTATTCTCCGAACAGCTGAGAAGCCTGGTAGACAAGGTGACAGATCCAGACGATGTGATCATCTCAAATACTGACGCCTGTAGGGTTTAGGGCTTACGGTTCAGGATTTCGGGTTCAGGGATTAGGCTTCAGGGTTTAGGCCTTAAGGCTTAGGATCTCAAATGCTGAGGCCCATAAGCTTAAGCGCTTAGGATCTACAGGGCTTAGGATTTAGGGTTTAGCGCTTAGGGTCCATATGGCTTGCGGTTTATGCACCCTAAAACCCTCAATCGTAAATTCCTATATAAACCCAGGCCCCAGAGCCCAACCCTAAGCCCAAACTTCCCAAACCCCTATACCCTAACCCCTACACCCTAACCCCAAACCTCTGAACCCCAACCCCTCAACCCTAACTCTTAAACCCCAAGTCTTAAGCCCTAAACACTCAAACGTTTGCTTAGCCCACATTACCTTAGGAAGAAAAAAGGATCCTTTTGACATAAATATAAGGAACCCCATACCCCCCAAAAGTATAAAGGATCCCTTACATTGATCCAGTTTTGGTAGATTCTGACCTTGCCCATCTCCTGCGATGAATGATATGACATTCGATCCACTCCATCCTGAGTTTAGGGTGTAGGGCTTAGGGGTTTAGGGTTAAGGGTATAGGGTGTAAGGATTAGGGTATAGGGTTTAAGGTTTAGGGCTTTGGGCTGTCGGTTTAGGGCTTAAGGTTTAGGGTTTGGGGCTTAATTTGTCCAAGGCTATAAGCTATAAGTATAGGCGTGTAATCCTGGTGTCCACATGCACCAGCTATATACCCCATACGGTACATGCATATACATATATGTATATATACCTGCTTCATTTATGCGCTCTATAATTTTCCTGAAGCGGCAAGAGGGCACATCTTCATGCCGGCGTTTTGAACCCTTCTTTCTAGCCAGCTGGACGTACATGGGGTTGAATAGGTGCTGCCTAGGAGTTAAACTGACCCAGCATCCATGTCATCAACCTCATGGATGTTGCTGAAGGCTTCATCTAACTCTCTCTCCTGCCAGGCAACGGTTTCGGGTTTCGCGTTTGGGGGTTTAGAGTCCAAGGTAGAGGTTTTGACAGTGCAGACGCAGAGCCTATCTGTATCCCGCCGCAAACCGCCCTCTACGTCTTCGGAGCCCACTCACAAGCGCAGCGCTCTTAGCCACAACATGGAATCCTAGACTAAACCCTGAACCCTAAAACCAGAAACCCTAAACTTTACAATTTCAACTTTACAATTTCACCTTTGAGGACAGTAAAGCCTTTACTGAGCATTCTGTACCCTGTACCTAGGGGGCCCAACACCCCTTCATGCATGAATGTAGCCCCAAAACAATCTGAATACGCGGTTTAGGGTTTAGGTCTTTGCAATGTTAATTTTAGGGCCCCTACTTGGAGGGTCAGGGGGACTAAGTAGGATAATATTGGAGAGAACTAGGGTTACTATATGGGTTATACGGGTTATTAACATATTCACTAAATCCCCCTGACCCTCCAAGTAGTATCAAGTCAAGTATATTCCGGAAATAGTGCAGTGAGCTCTATCGGCACCCTTGGGGACCTTAGGGGGGTTAGGGTTTTGGGCCTTGGGGCTTAAGGTTTAGGGTTTAGGGCTTTGGGTTTAGGGATCCCCTCTACTTACTCATTGTTGGGCAGCTCGCTGTCGTAGCCCCGTCCAAAATAAGGTGTTCTCGCCTTTTCCATCCCACCCTAAACGTTAAACCCTAACCTTCAAACTGAATCCGAACATAACCCCTAAGAGGGTAGTTCCCAAAATTAGGGTCCCGTTTTGGTACCCCTAAAGGTAAGGTACCGTAGTGTAATCTATAATCAAAGAGGCCTATAATTTTGAGAACAATCCCAGTCATTCCTTGATACGCCCTCCATTTTAACATCCAGCGAGTCAAAGGATCTCACACCGCACGGTCGAGGTTCAGGGTTTAGGGGTCAGGGTTCAAGCTTTAGAGTTTAAGGTTCAGGGGTTCCGGGCTTAAGGTTGGCGTGTTGCCGTCCGGTCCTGGATGCTCTGCAATCGCCGTGGGCGATTGCCTCGTTGAGCCTTCATCCCTGCATCATGCCTTGTGGGTTTAGGATTTAGGTTTAATATTTAGGGCTTCCAGTGTGGACTATGAAACCATATGAGTCATAGTCTACACTCCTAGTATCCCTTTAATAACCCCAATAGTGGTCGCCTGTAGAATCCCCTATATAACCCCCTTTACGGAGCTTAGGCTATAGCTCATATGAGGCCCTTGCTCCACCCTTATTAGGGTCATAAAAACCCTAAACCCAAAACCCTAAAAACCCTAAACCCTAAAAACCCTAAACCCTAAAAACCCTAAACAACCCTAAACCCTAAGCCCTGCGCATTCCAGGGTCTAAAAGTTCATCCGGGCTCTGAGCCCTGAAGCCTTCAGCCATGTGGTCTCGTTTCGGTTTGGATAGGGAAAATATGTCATATGGGTGGTTGTCAAAATTTTGGTCCCTTTTTTGATCCCTATTATAATACGGCACCTAGTATTTAGGGTATCCCAAAAATTTTCACAACCACCCATATAGGGATTAAGGGAGGTATATGAGCGGCGGACGAAAGTTCTTGTTTGGGCAAGGTGCGCTATTTCCTTATTCCGGCCCCTGATCTCGCTTACTTAAAAAAGACTCATACATGCCAGGGTCTTGCTTTTTCTGAATTTGGAGCCATCTCGCTTGAATGTAGGACCCATGAGATCAAATCATATATCACGCAATGAAATACCTGGATATCACTTGTTACTCCGGCCCCTTCTCGCTTGACTTCGAACAACTGCTCCCAACAGTAAAATACCGACGTCCGTAGCCTTGGTTCTCTTGACGGAAGGTTAGGTTGTCACTCATATAGGGAATATGTAGGAGTCATGCCTGCGAGATCTTGCTTTCCAATTGTGTTCTCTTCCGATTTGCGTGTCTGCTAAGCCACAGGTTGCTACCTACTGCCCCGCATTAAAAAAAAAATCCGAAAATCTATGTTGAATGTCGTGAAAATGTGCGTGTCTACTCCTTTCTAATCACCTCCCCCTGATGATGACCTCCCCCACCAAAATTTGTCATTAAAACAATGTCATTATCATATGGCTGGTCTTCATGATGAAAGCATGGGCGTGCGCCGGGGGGTTCTTCTGTATCCAATATGCTTATAGAATCATGCTTGCAAAGCAACTCAGAATAACGAGGGTCCTCGTCTACTAAGGGTGATAGGACATTCAATAGCGGCTGACCATCTATGTGTCATGGGGGACTCACTTTTGGAGGTTGGCGTTACAGCGTACTCCCTAAATCGTAAACCATGAACCCCAAACTCTGAAACCACAACCCTAAACACCCCAAAACGAAACAATCAACCTTAACCTCTACATAAGGCAGAGGCCTGAACAATTACCAACACTACCACGTATAAATCGTACATGACCTGTAGTACCAATTCTCTCGAAGTGATAAGCCAAGTATGATATGAGTCAACTAAGGCAACATAAACAAACACATATACAGTGGCATCCTACTTAAACCCTAAACCCTGAACCCTAAACCCTCCCCCGACCCCCAGAAGCCAGGCATCTCTCCCAAAAAAGCT
Source organism: Symbiodinium pilosum (assembly GCA_905231905.1). Lineage (NCBI taxonomy): Eukaryota > Dinophyceae > Suessiales > Symbiodiniaceae > Symbiodinium > Symbiodinium pilosum. Next base: position 7,421 of record CAJNIZ010002808.1, on the reverse strand, counting down.
TATGCTTGGGCCTTGTGATCCTAAATTGGACTTCAAGCCTCGAATCCCTAAATCTTAGGCGGCTTTAGGGCTTAGAGTTCATAATCCCTACATACCCCAAAACCCTTTCTTGCATGTGGACCCTGTGCTGCCGGCCACAGACCCCCGACTCAGGACTGTTGCCCAATACCCCAAGACCCTAAACCCTAATCCCACAATGGACCATTAAACCCCTCTCAAGTATCCCCAAAAATCCTAAGCCCTCATCCCAAAACCCTAAATCTCATAATGGGCCTATTAACCCCTCTAAAGTACTCCCAAGCCGGCCCCTTAGGCTTCCTGAATTGCAACCAGCGCATAGTCCTGCAAGGGATCCGTAGGTTTGTTCAGGGTGTAGGGAGAGAGAGAGAGAGAGAGAGAGAGATATATATATATGTAAGTGTATATATATATATACACGGATATATGAGCTGTAGTGGGTTATATATGGCTTAGGGTTGAGGGTTTAGGGTCGAAGGTCTAGACTCCTTACAGGCGGGTTATATAGGAGATTATGTCGGGGACTATCTTTTTAGGGGATGTTAAGGGGGATGAGGATAATGGAGAATCAAATAGAACAACGAAACGTGACATTGTGATGATACAATGGGCTTAGGATTTACGTAGGATATGGGGACGTCGTAGGCATAGTGCGAAAATGTTATCTGCAACAGCAGCAACAATAACAAGAGACGGTAGGATATTCCCTGCGGGGTTTCACCCGAGACCCTAAGCCTTTTACGACCCAGCTGCACTGTGGCCAGGAACTGCAGGAAGGAAGGTGTCTCCATCCCACCACCAAGCCTGAGGAGCTTTGGGTCATAGTCCCCCTTTCGTAGATAGAATCTGGGGTATATGGGGATCTTATGATAATATACCCAAAGCCATATTCTGTCTACTGAAAGGGGACTACAAGGGTTTAGGGTTTAGGGGTTTAGGGTTGAAGGATTTAGGTTTTAGGGATGTAGGGAGTTAGTACTCGACACTTAGCACATCGAAGCACCAAATGGCAAATCTAATGGAATTGTTTAGGGTTAGGGCTGAGGGATGTTTAGGGTAGACTACATGTTGCTGCCATATATACTGTACTATCTTTATACCAGTGGATTATGAGGGGATAGCATTTCAATCATTCAGGCTTCTGCGTGCCGCGCTCGATCTTGTGTCTGGGGCTAGAGTTTGATAGGGGACCGGAACAGAATACTTGTGTAATTCCCATAGAACATATGCCGCTATTCCTTGCTAGACCCCAGTAGGTTAAAGGCTCTTTCCAATAGTGCTGCTTCTTCGTGTGCCTTTCAAGCAGGAGTATTCCTCAGAACTCTTGGGATAAAAGGTTTAGGAGTACAGTATTTGGGGACGGGTCCGGAATTCAATCAGCAGGTTGAAAAGTGACAGGTAGAAACACTTTTGAGAAAATCCCGTTTGCCCCTCACGTAACAAAACAAGGAAGAGGCCCCAAGGTCAACGCGACTGCAGCGCAGCAGTGGGAACTGAGAGCACGCTCATTCGAACAAACAACTGTTTTACTTCTGGTCGTGAAGGAGCAGAAAACCAACTCATCGTTATCTCCCCAGTGCTGGCCTACCAGAATTGCATTGCATGCGCATGTTGTAGGCGTGCGGCCCGTGCTTGCGGTTGAAGTCAATGAAGGATGTGCAACCTGGGCCACTCTTTAACAGGCAAAGTTCTACTAATTGGTTCTTAGTAGGAAGTAAAGGAATATACTGGGGTCATATAGGGGTTATGGTAAAGAAAATGGAAGCTACTACATTATAGTTGGGTATATGAGGAGGGGTCTGGTCACCGAAGCCCCCTTAAATCAGGACCCTACATCCACTTGGCTATACGCCCACCCCGTAACAGCCTATAATAGGGATAATATATTGAGGCTATATATAGCTATAATGTAGATATTATCCAACTGTTGCTGGGTGGGGGCAGGACCCAAGCTATAAGGTCCTGGTTTCGCTGGGGGTACCAAAAACCGCTTTGCATTCACGGGAGGCAGTACTTCTTCCCAGCTGGCTGCAGGACTGGAAACCCTAAACCCTAGACCCCGAACCCTAACCTTTCGGCTCCTCATGAAAACTAGTAGGAAACCCAATAGGATAGTCCTAAGATTCAGGCTGAAGCTGGCTGAGGGTTTATCCTGTTTCTAGTATGTAGGGTTTAAGGTTAGGGTTGTAGCAGTATAGACACTCTCCTTCAAACCTCTGTCCTTAACCCTAAACCCTGAACCTTCAAAACGATGGCGAAGCAGCTGAAGTTGCTGAAGTTTGAACAACTTCGGTTGAAAGCAACTCTCCTGCAGCTCCGTGCGTTGCTGTTACAGACCTTGTATTAAGGGATTAGGGTTGCGGGTTTAGGGTAACCTCTCGCCTGCTCAGCTGGGTTCCTGTTAGGGGACCTTAGGTTTCTGGCTTCTGGAGTGCTCCATGTGGTGAAACACAGCAGCAGTCTCCTGGCGCCCTCGGATTCGACAATGCTGCCTCAGTCCACTGCAACCAGGGTTTAGGGCTTAGGGTTTGGGGTTTAGGGCTTAGGGTTCAGGGCTTAGAGTCTCACTGGTGCTTAGTAGGAAACAGGGTGATTTGGCTGTCCCATATAGTATCCCTACACAGTGCCTACACACTAATCTCTTATTGCCCACTGCTACCAACACACAATGTGATAGCTCCCATTTTCTTGTCCTTGCATTCAGCCCTAACAACTTCCAGTAAGCAAACCCTAAACGCTAAGCACTATAGCAGCTTCCATGGTCGGTTCCTTGCCCTCATGCCCTACGAACCACCAGACGTTGTTGGCATGCGTGTTCTGGAACTCGTGTTGTGAAGCCGCCTCACACCGCCCCGTCCCCTCCTCCAAGCTTACTTATCAAATGGTCACGCGGATGCAGTGAGTCAGATAGTGCTGGCTGGGGATGACTGGGGTTACTACGTGGCTGTTAGGTGTTGTATATATATATATATGAATGAGCGTTCGCCGAAACTCCTTGTATAATCCGATGCCATGGACAATTTGGGGGGGTCCTATCGCTTTTGGGGGATTCTGCCAAAACACACTCATGGCAACGTCTTAGATTGAGGGGTATCGCTTTTGGGGGGNNGGGCTTTTTGCGCGATTCCTACATCTCACGGCGTTCCTTCTCTTCTTTCCTAATACGCGAGTATTGGCCATTGCTCATATATATATATATACTGAACCCCCCGACCCTAAATATGGCAGTTTCCTTTCTCTTTTCTTTTTCCCATATATCCCTGTATACTCCCTGTCTACTCACTTGGAAGAATATGCTTTCTCAGTGCCCCGGACCTTCCAAGTAGGGATTTGGGTTTAGCCCAAATCTTCACTTCGTCGAATCTCAAAGTTGCCCCCTCTAAGGGGTGACCTCCAGCAGTCTGATGTTTAGAGGATTTAGACCTACACAATGCAGTAGTTTCCACTTTGTTTCTAATTTCTTTTCTGTTTGCTTGCCTGTTATTGTGAACCCCGGGCTCTGGGCCCTCAATTGTAGCTTCCTTTGCAACGTGCTGGGCAAACCACAAGAAATCCAAATCCTGAAGTACGGCCTTTTTGGGACTATGCCCCTTGCAGGCCATCGTTTGGGGCGAGATCAGGTGAGGTCGCTGTAGTTTGCCAAGAGTTACATTGGGCAGAACAAGACCTAGAGTTCACTTAGACATCCTGTCCTATCAATTCTTTGAGGATCTAAACCGCAAACCCAAAGTCTAGAATCCTAAGCCTTACGCCCCTTTCGAACTCATCCCAGGCACTTGCATTTGATGTGCCGCGGTAGAGGCCCAATGGCCTTAGAACAACAAAACATTCCACTTACAGCACGTTTTGGGGTTTTGGGGTTTAGGGGCAAGGGTTTGAGGATTCTAGGGTTTAGGGTTTCAGGACTTTGGAAATTTTACGTAGGGTTGCCATATCACAAAACACTGGGGTTGGCTACACTCGCAGTTTTGAAGGAGCATTTCGTCTAAAACCTGGTTATGACTCGAGTGTTACCCTGGGATGAAAGCACCCACACACCCCCGAACTTCAAACACTGAACCCTCATGTTTTTCAGTACAGCATGATAATTCAGCATAAGGGGACATACCAGTCTTAACTAGGTGGTCTGATGGTCTGGAGTTTTGTTGCTAGCGTAGTTGTCCAACTTTAAGGCAGCCTTTTGCTTCTTTTGGTGAATGTGGGCTCACATGGCCGCACAAAGAACTCGTTGCCCTTTCCCAAGATGATTCCAAGGATTCTGTTGAGTCACCTTGGGGTGTCGTATTCTTACGTAACAGTCTCGCCTGATCTGATTCTACCAGGATGTAGACTAGAGGTTCGGAGTCCGGGGGATAGCAGTACTGTCGTAGACAAACTTCTATCAAACTTGGCAGACCTGAAGTGATGGAAGGGACGCTTCAGGGCTTAGGGTTTAAGGGTTCACTCTAAGCTATATAAGGATATCAAGAGCAATGCTTGTCAAGAGAAAAGGTTGACTGTTGCATGTCTGCGGTTGCGGACTTCGTCCCTGGAACAGGGCTTAGGGGGCACGATTATGCTCCCATTCATTTTTGGGGGAGGGGGGGTGTAACCAGAACAGCTTTAGAGAACCGACACCCTAAACGCTAAACCCTAAACCCTGAACCCTAAACCCTGGTAAAACTGGTGCAGAGCCAGACTTCTGGGCACAAAAGAATATCATACTTCTCGCCGTGTAGGGCTTAGGGTTTCTCAATTTGATCCGAAGGGCCTGATGCTGACCTTAACACATATGGGTGGTTGTCAAAATTGTGGTCTTTCCTGTTTGGGTACCCTAAATATTAGGTGCCGTATTATAATAGGGATCCAAAAAGGGACCATAATCTTGACAACCACCCTTATGAGCCATAGTCCAAACTCCTAGTATCCCTGTTCAATATCCCCTATAGTAGTCCCCTATATAACCTCTTCAAGGAATTTAGATTATGATTCACATGCAAGAAAGGGCTCATGGGTTTTCTCAACAACCCTCTCCATGCTACCGCGCCCCCTTTGGGTTCTTCCTTCCCTCTGACTTAACTTAACTCTAACTTGACCCTAAAAGAGGGGAAGCCTTACGGAAATAACAAGGAGCCGGTCAGGGAGCCCTGAACTCTATTCCCTGAACTCTCAACCCTAAACCCTAACTAACACCTGAACCCTAAACCGTAAACCCTGCACCCTAAACCCTGAACCCTGAACTCTAAACCCCTGAACCCTGAACCCTAGACCCCTGGGGGTTTAGAGACGGCCAAGCAGCAACTGTCCGGGCCTGAGAGTGTTCTCGTTTGCCGAATAATCTGGCCAAGCGAACACCACGCGGTTGAGCTTTAGGGCTTTGGGTTTAGGCTTTAGGTGCTTAGGGTCTAGGGTTTAGGGTTTATGGGTTTAGGGTTCATGGGTATAGGGTTCATGGGGTAAGGGTTTGTAGAGTTTAGGGGTTTGTAGGGCTTAGGGCCACCTGCGCAACTCTACATCTGTAGCCCTACTTGTTGGTTACGCGGAGACAAGGCCTCACAATTTGTTCTTGTTTTGCTCCCGAAAAATCACTAAACCCTGCCAAGAAAGTACTACAGGCTCCGAATAATTAACGCTGGAGGGCGGAAGTCTTACACCAGTTCCAGAGATACCCGTCTGGTGGCACGCTTAGGCTTTAGGGCTTAGGGTCCCCCCAAACATTTCATTTATTGGCTGTAAATTGGGCAAACTTGCAGTACTCAGCGACAGGTACCACCATGGAGAATAGGTGTTATAATAGCCGCTTGATGAAACCTCCTTTGAGTTACTGGGAGGGGGAATGACGCAAGGCATAAGGCATATTAGGTTGCGCAACATCTCCCCCACCCATGGTACCAACAGCATGTTCAGGTACCCTGTGCCAGAATGGTACGAGTAATCTAGGACCACAGCTTTGAGAAAAATCTAGGCCACTCAACCCCCAAACCCTAAACCTAAATCCAAAAACCCTTAACGCTAAACCCTAGATCTTAAACCCTAAGCCCTACATTCTACTCGCCCCCTACCCCGCAAATCTCAGCCCTTAACCCTAAGCCATAAACCCTAAACCCTAAACCCTGAACCCTAAACTATGAACCCTAAACCCTAAACCCTAAACTATGAACGCAAAACCCTAAAACCTAAACCCTAAAGCTAGAAAATCCGTTCATAAACGCTTCGGCCGAGCCACTTTCTGAAGAGCCCATGAGGCCGAGCCGCCTCGGGAATCAGATTTTTTTGGTTTTGAGGGTTTAGGCTTTCAGGTTTTGAGAGTTTAGGCTTCAACGGTTAAGGGTTTAGGCTTTCAGGCTTTGAGAGTTTAGGCTTTAAGGGTTTAGGGGTTTAGGCTTTAGGGTCTCGAATGTAAGTTTCAGGATTTCAAGGGCTTATAAGTTCCCTTCAAAGGGCTTATAAGCTGGGTCCTGCCGACACCCATTAACAGACTTAAACGAGGTCAGATTGAGAGCTCTATATGGGTGGTTGTCAAAATTATAGTTCCTGTTTGGGTCCCCATTATAATACGGCACCTAATATTTAGGGTACCCAAAAAGGGACCATAATTTTGACAACCACCCATATAGTTATGTTGTACATACATTCTTAATGTTGAGGAGCGTGGCCAGTACCCAAGGTATAAAAGTTTTAGGGTTTAGGGTTTAAGGTTTAGGGGCTAGAGGAATTATGCCAGGGTCCCTTACTAATAATACTAACAACAACCAAAACAAGCAAGTGCTAGGCAGGTTCGACTCTGCAGCTTACCTTCTGACTGGGGCAATGCAGAAATGAGATGGATATAAGAGCATTCAAGCAGATTATGTGATTGGGGGTTGCGACTGAGTTAGCATCAATTAGCCCTGGATTCTGGCTTGCGACTCTAAATTTCAAATCTTTTGACTATCCTCGCCTGGTTGCAATACACACCGATTTAGTCCCTGAAGCCCCGAACGCGCAAAGATGTGCCTCTGCAACGCGCTGAGCCCGCTTCCGCGTGCGGCCATGCTGCTGGTGCCTCCGCTAAAACTGCAAGTCCAGGGTCCCGAAAACTCAGGGTTTCGAGCGCAGGCTTCTGAAAGGCTAGTTCGGGTGCGCACACGTCAGTGCCACACCCGAATGCAAAAACCGTCATCTAGCTTTGGCTGCAGTATGCAAAACAAGAAGTTTATTTTTTAATCTCTCCCGCTTATAATTAGCCTCTCGCACGCTAATAGTAAATATTCCTGCTAAAAAAACTATGCAGAGACTTTGTTGGATCCTGTGTATCATGAAGGGGGCTTGGGGGGCATTCTGTAGGGCGAGAGGATTACGTGTGCGGGTTCTGATCTTGAGCGGGACTGTCCTGAGGACGGAAGAGGCCTGTTGGTCGCTTGGGTTAAGCCCTAAACCCTAAA
>CAJNIZ010002807.1:11509-22814 GCA_905231905.1 Symbiodinium pilosum | reverse complement strand
TAGGGGTTATATAATGACTGTATAAGGGTTATATATGGTAATGGGATTAAGGGTCCCTATTAGGGGTCCCTCCTAATGTCCCTAGAGAAAAACTCTTCGACGCAAGTCCCCATAACCTAAGCCCTGCACCCTGGGCCCTGGGAACCTGCACCCCAACATCTGATGCGAGGGCCCAAAAAAATTAGCAGTATGAGGGAAGAATGTTGGTAGTCATTCATCTAGATTACAGTAAGGCCTAATGGAAAGGCCTTGGAAACCCCCTGCAGTCACTGCGGCTGCACCGCCCCTCTTGTGGGCGCTTGGAGGGCGAGAAGCCCGGTCGCTCGCACCGGCGCTGCTCCAGAAAACTGGTGCATCAAAACGTCTTTTCAAAGCAGGAATGCCTAGCATAATGGTCATTGTGGTGACTATGGTAGACTTCATCGGACCAAGAGTTAGGGTTCAGGGTTTAGGGTTTAGGGTTCAGGGTTTATGGTTCAGGGTTTAGGGGTTAGGTTTCAGGGATTGGGGATGAGGATGGTTCAGGAGCAACCTGTCTTTCGTGCATTTCATCGGAGTGTTTGGTACACCATGCTGCCTGGTGCACAATCCCTGCCGAAAATAGAACCTGGAGCAAGTAAGGAGAGGAACAGGTGGTTAAAGAGGCGAACTTCACACTTACGTCTCTACGATAGAATTAAGAAACAAAATTAGATGTTCACTACTAGTTTAGTATACCTGAAAACTGAATTCTGTCAACGCATGACTCAGGAGAGAAACAGCAACTGGTGCTTAAGGGGGAGTGGGGCAGTGAATATAAGTACTATTGTAGGGGCATATATATATATATGGGGATTATATAGGAATTAATACAGGGCCCACTCCCCCACTCTCCCTTAAGCACTGGTAAAACAAGGTTTGAGCGCCACAAAGCTCAAAACCCTAAACCCTAAACCCTGAACCCTGAACCCTAAACCCTAAACCCTAAACCCTGAACCCTCAAACCAAAAACCATAAACTCCATAAATCCAAAAATATATATATATATATATACATATTTTTATGGCCTTAGTTTTTGGGGTTTGAGGTTTTTTCTAGTTTTGAGTTTTTCAGGTTTAGAGTTTAGGGTGCCAAAAAATACCAGAAAACCCCGTAAACCATGTCCGAAAGATGGTGTTTCGAGAGCAGTACTGGGCCCTGAGCTCAAAATACGCGGGTCCCGCGCGGAAGCAAAGCCAAGAGACTATACAGGTGCAGGGTTGGGGAGAGGGGGGGGGGGCTTAGGGTTTAGGGTTTAGGGTTTCGGGTTTGGGGGGGGGTTTAGGCTTTAGGGTCTAGGGTGCAGGGTTAGCGCTTCCGTCATAGCATTGACCCCTGATGAATACACCCCCTCCCCTTAGTAGGGATTATACTAGGGATCCTGATAGATAGGCCCTGAAAAGGAAGGGGTTGATGAATCATGGGACCCTAAACCCTAAACCCTAAATAGTCGATTCCATTTTCTTTACCATTATCCCTATATAACCCTAGTATTACCTTTTTCATGGGTCTACATTATGATCTAGGGATTGAGGTGGCTGAGGATTTAAAAATGAACTTAGGCTTAAAATCTAGGATTTACGGTGGCCTAGGATAGAGAAACGAAATTAGGCTTATGATCTAGGATTTAAGGCTTCAGATGTTCTTGGTCTCGGGGTTTACAGGGCCTAGAACTGACCTTTCGTGAATGACCTTAGTATACGAAGGTATCAAAATTGGGGTATTGAAAGTTCTGCAGGATTTTGGTATCCTTCGTACAATCCCGAAGCAATGGCTTGAGGCGTAAGGATCTGGGCCCGCTGTCGCACCCAACCCTGGCAATGTGGCTCTACACTGGGGCTTTGCAGCGGCAATCTCTCGAGAAATCTCTCCATGCCACCATCCGATCGGCCTGAATGACCCTAGACCTACCTGGACCCCAAGAGTATGTAAGATAATGGCCTTTATGGCTATCAATATGGGCTTAGGGCCATTATTTTACATACTTTTGGGGTTTAGGTAAACCCTAAACCCTGAATAAGCCCCAATACACCAGAATAATCCTCGCTAAGATCGTAGTTCGTTGTGGCCCATAAACACTGGGGGTGCCCACACAGTGGCTCCATGATACCAAACTCCCTAAACTGGGTTGCTGTTAAGTGAAGGAGCTTAAATTCCGTTACCATAATGTGCATATATAGTAATTAATATGTTTCCCAATATAGTAACTTCAAATAAGCTCCTTATATCCCTATATTACGCCAGTGTCCATTTCATGTTCCATTTTCTTTTCGATTCTCCATTACAGGGGGACCCTAAACCCTTAATCCTAAACCCTAAACAATAAATATAGTAGCTTAAATGAAGTTCCTTAACAGCAACCCAGTAAACCCTGAACCCTGAACCCCTAGGCCACTCCCCCAAGTTGTTCCAATCAGAGCACGGGAGAGACTCCGGTATTGGAAGTTAACGTTTCGAGTTTTTAAGGTTTAGTGTTTAGGGTTTCGGATTTAGGGCTCCGTGTTTCGGGTTTAGGGTTCAGGGTTTTGGGTGTCGGTTTTAGGGTTTAGGGTTCAAGGTTTAGGGCTTAGGACTTGAGGACTATAACAAGATCTACAGTAGATGCTTGGATGATGAACTGGCTTGCTGTTAAGGAAGTTAGATTGAGCAACCATCATATAGCTATGGAATACACAACACGGCTTTCTTTCGATGGTACCTTGCGCTTCGTTCATTAAGCCAGTTGGCCCATAGAATAGGCCTTGAGACCCATTTGCTTGGAGAGACCTATCCTGGTGGCAGGGAAGCAAAAATCGTGCTTTGCTTGGGGCTCCAGATTACTCCTTTGGATTGTAGGAATTGGTTACAACAACTATAATTAGAGAATTCTACAAGTACTTACGGATGCATGTCACGAGCTTTTTACGTACGACTGATGGTTACAAAATAATCTTCTCGCCATGCCTATACTTTTCTGGAAGCAGAAATGGGGGTATCCCGGCGATAAACTAGATATGCAAGGGACTGCTGGGATCCCCGTTCATAAGATAGGGACTGTTCTGTAGAACTTCCAAACAATGAGATGGCTTGTGACACACCGGGCAATCCTTCAGACAGCATCTCGACCCCCAAAGCCTGACGATAGGCCACCGAGGGCCAGAATTCTGCGGTTAGCCTGAGGCTCTTTGCCTTCAGGCTTTGCTTCCTCCAGAAGCAGTCTGATCGTCAGGGTCGATCACCCAAAAACGCTGGTGAGGCAGGTTCAAAGACAGGGGGGGAGATAGGCAGAAAGCGTATTGGAAGGGACGCAATGACACCAGGAGCGCCCCCAAACCCTGAACCCTAAAACCAGAAACCGAAACCCTAAGACCTTAAGCCCTAAACCCAACCTCGGAATCTAAAGCCACAAGCCCTACCCTCTCTTCAGGCTTGACAACCACAAACCCTACATTCCGTTGGGGTTTCTTAAGCTACAACCCTAAACCTTACGCTCTAAATCAACCTCTGAACCTTTAAACGCAAAACCCTAAATCCTAAATCCTACCTTCTTTTGGGGTTCAAGGCATCGCTGAAGCAGGCTTGCTTGTGAGCGTGGCCAGTTTCACTTCCACGGCTGCTGCGCGCAAAGTCCTTGCTTGCCGGCTTGCGTTTTTCAGGCTTGGGCCGTTTTGGTCAGGGCTATATGGGGAGAATGGTGAAGAAAATGGAAGCTACCATTTAGGGTTTAGGGTTGTTGTTGCGGGGGTCGGGTTTAGGATTCAGAGTTCGTTGTTCATGCCCGTGAATGGAAAAGCATGCTACGACTTAAGTAGGATTTTGTGGTCGTGGTATACTACCTATTGAATACAAACGAGATAATGTTGGTAAGATTGCTTTCGACATGAGGTGGCCACATTGATCCCCCCACCCGCAGCCATTGTTTTTAATTTGAAGGATTTGGGGTTTAGGGGTCTGCGTTCAGGGTCTCACGTTTACGGCTTCCTTCTTGGTGAATAGTATTGGAGCGCTATTGGAATTCCAAACCAGAAACACTCCCCGAAACAAGCCTGGTAGGTACATGCCTTGAAAGACTAAGCACTAGCCTTTCGACAGCGATCTGTAATGGGGCGTGCAACTACTTCTACTCTTGTTGCTTTGCCTTGGGAGCCTCTTCACTGCTAGAGATCTTATTCGGTCAACATGCCTGCCTGGTGCTGAAAATGTCCACGCTGGAGAGCCTTTTCCTAATCATCTCACAAGAGCGCGGCGCTCTAAATACGTAAAGTTTAAAAAAAAAAACTCGGTTCAAAAAACTCCCGCGCTTTAGGCTCCCAAACCTGTAGCTGTTGAACTAGACCCTGACTGAGGTTGGGATGTAACTCCAACCTATGTAATCGTTAGATTGCCCTCTCCCAAAACAAGAAATGCCTCCACCTTCTCATGAGAAAATTTCCCATACATAAATAACGGTACTATATTGTGGTGTATGACCCCATCGCCTTCGCGTTTTAACCTTGAACCCCAAACCCCAAGCCGGTTTCAGATGTAGACTTTACATCCAGGGCTCCGGGTTCAGGGTCCAGGGTGTAGGGTTTGGGGGGTAGGGTTTAGGGTTCAGAGCTCAATGTTCAGGGTGTAGCGGTTTAGGGTCCATGGCTTAGGGGGTCAGGGTATTCTCTCAGGGATTTGGAACCCCAGTAGAAATTACAATTTCAGCTAAATATTAGGATTCTAGTTAACAGAAATTAAGAATGATTTTCAGGAACCTTGTAGTATTACCTTTAGGGCTCCAGAAAGGCATGGCGCAGACCATCAAGCTTCAGCACGTAGGGCGGCCGCCTCCTGCACGCAAGAGTGCCGAAGCACAAACAAGAAAGGTCTAGGGTTTAGGCTCCTAGGATTTGGGCTTAGGATTTAGGTTTGTGGTTTAGGGGTTTAAGGTTTCATAAAGCATTCCACAACCTGAAGCTCAACCAGCTTGGGATTAATGTTGACTTCGCATTAAGAATTCCCTCCACAATTATAAAATCCCAGCACACAATTATAATTTCCGCCACAATTATAGAATCCACCAAGAGCGTACATTTTTTTCGGGGCAACGATTTTTGTTAGGTTTCAAATAATTCCAAACAGGCTTTTTAACGTACATTTCCGGCATCTTTATTCCGAGGGTCCCCCGGGACGGAGATTGATCTATCGAGGGGGGGGGGGTAGTTTATTAATGCCAAGTCAACATTATTTGTTACATAATGAACCACAATTCCACAATTTGGGGTGAGGTCGCGTGAGATTTGTCCTGTTGAGGGTTTACAGTGCAAGGCCCCAATTGGGCGGAACAATGACAGTTTCAGCACTTGCGGGTTTCCAAACTTTACTGCTTCATTTTCGGCGGTCCCTATAAAACGGATTTGTATATAGGGATCTATACCGACCCCCAGTAATGGATACCCATATTCATATACCCATAAACCCTAAAACCATGCACCCATAAACCCTAAACCCTAAACCCTAACTTGTTTTCTGTACAACGCACCCGCGCGAGCGCGCACACAAAGTAGTCAGGCGACAACATTAGCTAAACCTGCCCTGGAACTATTCCAGGTTCAGGGATTAGGGTTTAGGGTTTAGGATTTCGGGTTTAGGATTTAAGTTTTAGCGTTTAGGGTTTAAGGTTTAGGGTTTAGGGTTCAAGGCTTGGATGTCTATACTCAGCAAAATGGTTGCTTGTCTAGAACTATCTTTAAAACACCCCAATTAGGGTATATGATTTATTACCAACAGTACTACCTTTGAATCCGAATATATCCGAGCATACCCCCAGAACCTTATTCCCCAAACCCTAAACTTTAAACCCTAACTATGTAAGCCCGGTTCGGGCTTCGCTTCCGTTTTCGGAGAGGAATAAGTGCATCCCGCAGTTCCATGGATGAGCCAGAGTTCAAGGTTTACAGTGGTCAAAACAATGGGCGCGTTTATGGGTTTAGGGTTTAGGGTACGGCTTAGGACAAAAAACCTAAGCCCCAAACCCAAACAGCATCCAAAAGCCTCAGCACTTCGAAGCATGCGCGGCCACTCTCTGCAGCCGCCACGGAAGCCAGAAGCCCGCCCATAAAGCCAGCGACAGGGTTCACCTGGTGGTTAAGGGTTTCAGCTTACCTTTTGATGACAACGAGATTACATAACCTAATATAAGGAAAAAGTTTACATTTTCTTTTCCATTATCCCTATATAACCCCAATATATACCCTATTACACGGTAATAATCCTTGAGGATGGCGGGATTACATAACCTATGACATCTGAAAGTTCAAGGTTTGGGGCTCTCAAGGCTTGAGGGTTACAGGACTACCCTAAACCCTAAACCCTAAACCCTAAACCTTAAACCCTAAACCCTAAACCCTAAACCCTAAACCTTAAACCCTAAACCCTAAACCCTAAACCTTCGGCTGCAAGGCTTGGCACTTCGAAACACGATTTTGAGGGGTTTAGGGTTATGGGTTTAGGGTTTAGGGTTATGGGTTTAGGGTTTAGGGTTTAGGTTTTAGGCTTCAACCCTGAACAGTCCGTGGAAGTACATGGGGCTTAGTAACTAGGCACACGGTGCCCATCCGTGCGTTGCGTTTCAGTTCATGAGCAGCATGCAGAACCTGCGGTTTTTTACAGCATTTTCTGCACATAGATTTTGGGACATGTTTGCGCGCTGCACTTTAAGGGGGAATTAAAGGCTTATGATCCTCGTGCTGGGCGAGATGCATCTTTGTGTTCACTTATCTCCGCATATACCCACTGGGGGGATTATACATGGGGTTATACACCGAATCAAAAGTAGCTATTAAGTACCAAGCTTCCCAGTAAACCCTCAATTCAAGATCAGGGATTAACCCAGACCCCTGATTAATAAATCCCTCCCCGTAATAGGGATTATAATAAGGATCCTATACGTAGGCCCTTAGAAGGAGGGGGTTTTACTTATCATCGGACCCTAAACCCTAAACCCTAAATAGTAGATTTCATGTTCTTTTCCATTATCCCTATATAGTAACCCTAATATTATCTTTTAGGAGGAGGGGGCCTTTGAATCATGGCTCTACATTAGGATGTAAGTCTGACGGGTTTGGAACTGTGGCTTGGGATTGCCTTCACCTGGGATTCTGGGGCCAAGTGGCAACGAAACCTGAACAAAGCCAAGCACAGGCTTACCTCGTTGCCCTGGGGAAGTGCTTCAGTAGGCCAAAAGAGACGACCTTGGAGCTGTGCACGTTTCTTGGTCCAGCTCCTCTCCAACTTGCTCGAGCTTGCAACTTAGTCTCCCGAGTCCACGCCAAGGGGACTAAGCAGACAAGCCACACAGCGGCTTTGCATTACGGGAGCCTTGTGCGCATCCGTCAAGGAACGACGGAGCCACTACCCCGCGAGCCCACATTTTGGTGTCTGGGCGCCACTTCACTATCAAGGCTTGTACTGACAGCCAAGAGTGCGAGTGCGGCTGCCTCCTTAGAGGGACAGCCCGGTCCAAAGTCTTGTTTCGGATCCAGGCCATACCCCTCCCCTGAAACCCTTTTTTAAAATGTCAACCTTGAATATTCCAAACCCTAAACCCTGAACCCTGAACACTAAACCCAAAACCTTACACCCTGAAACCCCAAAAACCTTAAACCCATTCCAAACTCCCTCCCCTCCCCTAAACCCTAAACCGCCCCTCCCCTCCCCGCAAAAAAGCCCAATGGACCGGCGCAAGCAGCGAGGCCCCGAGCGCGCCGCCACCTGCCGAGGCGGCCGAGGCCAGACACCTCGAGTTTATTGGGTTGCTGTTAAGGAACTTAATTTAAGTTACTATATTGGGGAAACCCTATTATTTGCTATATATATATATATACACCCATTATGGTAAGTTATTTAAGTTCCTTAACAGCAACCCAGCTTATTCTCATGATATTGGGTGTAGGGTTTAGGGTTTAGGGCGTAGTTTAAGGTTTGGGGTTTCAGGTTTAGTGTTTAGGGTTTAAGGATTAGGGTTTAGGGTTTAGGGTTTAGGGCTTAGTTTAGGATTTAGGGTTTAGTGTTTAGGGTTTAAGGTTTAGGGTTTAGGGTACAGGGGTTATATAGAGGTTTTTAAGGGATAATGGAGAAGAAAATGGAAACTACTGGGATTATAGGGGTTATATTGGGGGAATATTGGGGCTATATAAGGATCATGGAAAAGAAAATGGAAACTTCTATAATGGGTTATATAGGGTTTAGGGTTGTGGAGGGATTTGGAATAATATTGGGGCTATGCATAAGAACATGGAAACTACTGTAGTATAAATAAACCCTAAACCCTAAACCCTAATATATATGTGTAGGCTTACCATGGGGGTCATATTTTACTGAAGGGCCGAAGAAGCTATGGTTTTTGTTTGGGGTTTAGGGTTTGGGGCTTCGGGCTTGGGGCTTGGGGTTTAAGGTTTAGGTTTAGGGTGAAGGGTTTGGGGTTTAGAATTTTGGGCTTGGGGGCATGGATAATTACCAATGATGGAGAATCAAATGGATAAGAAATAGAAATCACATGTTTATGTGCGTAAGAGCTCATGGCAATAAAACTATAGAGGCCCGAATATTGCCCTCCACATTGCATCGCTTGTCTCAGGGTTTAGCCATTTTGGGTTGAAGGTTAAGGGGCTTAGGATTTCAGGATTGAGTTTTGTCAGGGGAAATCGCGCGGACCCTCTTCAGATGTGTTTAGGATCTAGGGCTTACGGTTCAACAGAATATTAAGCCTAAACCCCGAACTCTGAACCCTAAACCCTGTTGAATGGTTGGGCTTGGACTCCCTGTCAACACGAAACGTGGTTCGAAATTGGAGACGACAAGGATAAGTCTGAACCCCAACTGGGGGATCTATTTCTTAAAGTCAAATAAAGGTTTAGGGTAGCAGTAGGAAGCATAGTTTGCTGTTTTCTTTGCCATTCCTCACTATGTTTGCCCTACGCCTTTGCGTCCCTAAGCCCTGAATGCTAAATGATATGGTAACGCGCAAGCATTCCTTCAAGCTACGGTCCCCACATGAGGACAAAAGCAATGTAAGGACCCGAATTGGGATGGTAACGCCCACTCTCTTCTCCATTCCTTGCTAAATCTTCTGATTAAGTGAACCCTGCTTGCGAGATGCAGCGAAAAAGTTTGGATCGGGAGTCCCCTAACGGACGATTATATGAGGAAGCCCCTTACGTTTGACTCTGAACGGTTTAGGGTCCTACTTTTTAAGGCTTAGGGTTAACGACCTCCACCTACCCCATTTATTCCACGCATAACCTTCTTATGCCCATCCTATACCTACCTTTATGAGAAGGAGAACGCCCTTTCAACACAACGCCAATCCACTTACACTTACTGGTTCTTAGTAAGGAGTAAGGGAATATTATCCTCGTAAGGGAATATAATCCTCTAAAACCCCTATATAACATATTCCCTTCTTCCTGACTAACAGCCAGCAATTGTTTGGCAGACATACACTCTGGTGCCATTCATGTGAAGAATGCAAAAGTCAAGGGTCTGTCCCATGACAAACACAGTCAAGGGTTTCACGTTTAAGGTTTAGGGCTTAGGGTCCGCAACTTTAGAAACAGGACTTATGGATGTAAACCTATACTTTATCCATCTTCCTGCGGCATTTTGGGGTCCCTCATTTCCAGAAAATCGAACCCTAAACCCTAAACCCTGAACCCTGAACCCTAAACCCTAAACCCTAAACCCTAAACCCTGAACCCTAAACCCTAAACCCTAAACCCAAAACCCTGAACCTGCAGGAGCTCACAGGCAAGAAGCTCCCGCAGGAAGGTCGACGCGCTAAGCTCGCCTTCTTGCGAAATGCACACTGTGGGTGGTTGTCAAAATTATGGTCCCCCCATTGAGGCTATATTGGGATAATGGAAAAGAAAATGGAAACTACTATAATACATTGGGGGGTGTATATATATATATGGGTGGTTGTCAAAATTTGGTCCCTTTTTGGATCCGTATTAGAATACGGCCCCTGATATTTAGGGTAAACAAAAAGGGGACCATAATTTTGAAAACTAGGGTTTACGCGGTTTAGGGTTTAGGGTTTTGGGTCCTTTAAAGGGTACACCTTTACAGGGAACATAAGGTTTAGACAGGGTTATATAGGGTTGCTTAGGGTTCAGTACTTTCCATAAGGGACAATTTTGGGCACAGAAATGTGGAGCAACTTAATTCATGAGTTGGGGTTGAGAGGTTCCCTAGATCCCCAGAGGCTCCCTATAAGCCAAAACCCACAGGCCCTAAACTGTACGATGTGGGTTCTCGAGTTCGCCAGCTCCGCCCCCCATACCATCTCCCCAACCCCGCCGCCCCCAGGGTCAACAGTCACAGGGACAAGGCCTCCGGGTCACCATCCTGGCGACTGTCGTCGTTTTTGACGCCTCGAAGCCACCATCCTTGTACCTTGTAACTGTCGTCACTTTTAGCCCCTTGTGCTTGTGTCGGGCTTCAACAGAACCAACAGGCACGAGGATCGGGGTGGTCCTCATCGTGGTCCTTCCAGCTGTGTTTGCTTTTGAAGCAAGGTAGTCGCAGGGATCGGCTAGTTCCTCATCCCATATTAACTTTCCATAAAACCATCACTCTCTGTCAACCTTCTTCACGTCTTCTATGAACTGATATAAACACTCTATAAACTGCTAAAAACTCGTTATAAGCCATCCATAAACCTAATGTAAGCCATCAGACCCAAACCACAGGCCACGGGACCAGAGGGGTGGTAAGGTAACAGGCAATGAACCTACAAACACTATAAGCCCTCTATTATAAAACTTCTTTGAATACCAGAAGACCACACAGGACCACAGCAGGGGTGGGCGTAATAGTGCAATCCTATCTTAGAGCCTAGAAGATAGCCACCATGCAAGGGGGGGGATGTTACCACAGGGTAGAAGGGCGAAATCTGAATTCTCCCAAGATAATCTAACCGGAAACCACCATAGGATGAGCAACCATTGGCGGGTGGACGGCGGGCCGGCCGCACCCGGACCCTAAACCCTAAACCCTAAGCCCCTAACCCCTAAACCCTAAACCCTTGACCCTTAACCCCCAAAACCCCTAAACCCTTGACCCCTAGCCCCTGAACGCCTAGACCCCTAAACCTTAAGCCTTTAAACCCTAAACCCTAAACCCCTAAACCCCCAAACCCCCAAACCCTGAACCCCTGAAACCCTAGCCCGACCTCGCCAGTACCTCCAGGCATCGTCACAGAAGCGGAAGCTCGCAAGGCCGAATCCCAGAAGTGACGCCGAAGGAAGGATGAAGCTCCTTTTAGGGTTTAGGGTTT
>CAJNIZ010002806.1:0-25190 GCA_905231905.1 Symbiodinium pilosum | reverse complement strand
ACGGTGGACGTAGGGGTCCCTCTTGTAGTTGAACAGTCCTCAGTATAGTCTCTAATAAAGAACCCATGTCCATTAAACTATGTAGGAAATCTTGACTTTCTAGCTCATATAGTGTCAAAGTTTCTAGAATTTAGGTGTTTAGGGTTTAGGGCTTAGACCCCTAGGTTGGACCTTCGCATTTTGTAGATTATTTATAAGGGGAACTAGTACTTTGTTCAGGGGATATTTTCAGATTGTAATTTGATATCAATTTGCGGTTTCACGTTTGAGTCCCACCTGAAATGCTTTGACAGTGGTTTGCCCTGTGCAAGTTAGCTATTTTAATGCCTAGTTTTGCGCTTGTACCTTTGATGACTGATACCGTTATTCTTCAAAAGTTGTTTCGGGGGCAATTTTCACCAACGCGCCCACAGGAATAGGCTTCAAGGTGAGGGAGAAGAGTTTCAGTGTCAAATTTCATTCAAACTATACAAGCAGAGGAGCAGGTCAGCGTAAATTTCGCATCATCGCATTGGTGCATAAACTATACACCCTAAACCCTAATCCCCAAACCCTAAACCCTAATCCTATAAGGTTGCTAGGAAAAGCAGTCTCAGGGCT
Organism: Symbiodinium pilosum; assembly: GCA_905231905.1. Taxonomy (NCBI): domain Eukaryota; class Dinophyceae; order Suessiales; family Symbiodiniaceae; genus Symbiodinium; species Symbiodinium pilosum. The sequence goes on along the minus strand of CAJNIZ010002806.1, from coordinate 24,590 downwards.
CTGCTGGTGACCCGGTGCCCTTCTGGATAATCCTTTAGCGTTTAGAGTTTTGGGTTTAGGGTCAAGGGTAGCTACCTGGGGCAACTCGGCACGAGAAGTGCTTAGAACGCAGCTGCACAGTGCAATCAGTTCCATCAAGCAGTCAGTCGGAGCCACGCTGACAGGTAAAACATATTAGAGTATTAAACTATTTAACAGGTAAAAACATTAAGTTAGTAAACTATTTTGACAGGTAAAAAATATTGAATGAGTAAACTATTTTGAAAGGTGAAAAATTATTGAACTAATTAATTAGTTAATAATTTTGTTTTACTAATCTAGTTTCCATTCTATTTTCCATTATCCCAATATAGCCCCAATATAACCCCAATATAACCCTAATATAACCCTAAACCCTAAACCCTAAACCCTAAACCCTAAAATAACCCCTATATAACCCTAATCTTGTGTTAGCGGCCCTTTCTTCTTCGGCTGCATCACCATCAATGCCATCGGCCCCAGAGCCAACAATTCCAGGGCACCCGGCGGTCCAACGAATTCTCAAGGGACAGTTTAGGGTTTAGGGTTTAGGATTTAGGATTTAGGGTTTAGGATTTAGGGTGGGGTTATAGCTGAAAACTCAACGTTTCGCACATTCAGCCCAAAACGTGAATCTCATAAAGGAAATAGCCTGGGCATCCACCCATTTTTAAGGACCACAAGGGGTTCATCATGATTACGTTCAGGTCCCTATAAATCCCAGAGTGCCACCAGTATAGCTTGTGGGCCTAACCCCTAGCCCACCCTGTCGGGTTGAGGGTTTAGGCTTTAGAAAGCCTAAACTTTGAATCCTCAACCCTATATCCCTAAACCCTACCTAGACCCCAAACGTATGTAGAATAATGGCCTTTTATGGCTTTTACTATGGGTCTAGGGCTATTATTTTACATACTTTTGGGGTTCAGGTACACCCTATGAGGGTCGGTGAGCTTAGCTTCGGTACTCTCCCCCCTCAGTAACAGTTGGATAATAAATATAATATAGTTACATATAGCCCTTAATAGGACCCTTAATATAGACTGTTACTGGGTGGGGGCAGTACCCAAGGTTTAGCCCTCTAATATAATTTGCGGCAGGGAAAGATGAGCCCAGCATCCTCCGGCTTCATGGCTTCATATGCCTAAGTCAAAAACCCTAAGGCGGTTTAGGGTCAAAAGCCCTCAGGCGGTTTAGGGTCAAAAACCCTAAGGCGGTTTAGGGTTTAGGGATTCGAATTTCTAGCATCTTCTATACTTCCCTTCAGCAGAATTACCTTACCGGCGACATTAGGAGCCCCACGTTGGCTGATCTTCTCGCACGGTCCTCGCTCGCCGACGAGCTAGCTGACCGCACTTTAGCAATTGCTTCCTCGCAGTCTATTGGGCCTCATATTGGGCCGGGAAACTTGTAGGTTTCTACTTTCGGACTTAATGTTGGACGCCCCCCCCCTAACATTAGGGCCCTCCGAAAAGTAGAAATTAGAGATCCTCAATACGCCCACCCTGAGCTCCCGCGGTTCTGAGGTCCCTGTGGATGGATTTAAAAGGGATTGTTGAGAATCCTTCCTATATATTTAGCCCGCCAAAATCGAAACTCATTATAGGGGACCTTCCAATCATTGCCTGATCCTGCATAGGCCGGCCCCTAAGCTCATTATAGGGGGCCCATAGGGAAAAAGGAGGTCCAACATTATAGGGCGTAGGGCTCATATTAAGATCGTGTTCTGCAATCCCTAAAACTTGGACCCGAGAAAATCATATGAAGTGTATGACGCGTTTCCAACTTTGTGGCCGGTGTTGCTGTCATCCTCCTCTACTTGTTGAAGACGTAAGGTTGCTTACGCGTCTGGTTATAGGTTGGTTCTGGAGTAGGGCAGGGTTTAGGGTGTAGGGTTACAACATCTGTGAACTATCCTTCGGGGAGTTGCAAGTTAAGTTATGCAATGCAAAAGTCTCCATGGTTAACAATGCTAGTCTTTCTGCTAATCTCTATAAAGCTGTTTTATACGACGCCCCAAAACCTTCTTCTAAATAGATAGGGTGTAACTTTGGACTACCATCCTGCACCGGTGGTGAGTATAGCGATGCAAAAATGGATTCCACGAGTCGATGCTAGTTTCCCATAGGGTTGCTTCTACAAAAGGGTCCCTTATATACCCCACTAAATGAAGATCCTTAATTGTTTCGGTGACCGCCAAAAAGGATCCCTAATTTACGGAAATTGCCGCATAGAGCCTCACAACGCTTTCTATGGCCCCACTCCTTCTTCCCTCCCAGGTACTAGTAAGTTGTGGTCAGAGACCAAGGGGAAAGGAATGGGATTAGAAAGTTCTTCCTTCCCCCTATATTAAACATCTTCTGAAGTTCGGGGTTTGATGCTTGTCTCCCCGCTTCTTGGCAAAGAAAGGCTGCATATCTCTCCTCCCCGGTGGTAAAATGTGAGAAAACGTACCATTTATACCAACATGCTTTGCGCTTATCTCACCGGCGGTAAAATGTAAGAAAACGCGCATTTTATACTAACATGCTTTGCGCTTATATGGCCTGTATGGACACCACAAAACATTGTCACAAAACAATGTGGGGGCAAAATACCAACGCAGCCAAAAAAAACAAAAAAACTCTAAACCCTAAGCCCTAGTCACTGAAATTAAAACCTTAAACCCCAAAACCTTACTTAAACCCTAAATAGCCCTAAACCCAACCGCCATGTCCTCACTTTGGGTCCTTGAGATCTAAGTCACGGGGTTCAGGGACAAGGGGTAAGGGTTTAGGCTTTAGGGGTCAGCGTTTACACAGGCCCCCCTCAAGCAGGTAGAATATGCGACATACAGGGATCCTATCATGGTTTTGGGCAATTCCCTAAGCCCTAAACCCTTAACCCACATTCTACCTACCTTAAGGGCGGCTATAAGCCCAACGCCTCGCACAATAGGTTTTTTCAAATCTAGATCCTGAATCTTAGACACATTCTAAAACTGTACGCACTCCTAAATCCTATGTCCAAGAGCCACATGTACCTGCAAAGCCTGAAGATCCCAAAGCGCGCACTAAACCCAAGCCCTAAACCTGTAGCTTACAGTCTAAATCCCTCAACCCTGAACTTACAACACCAATCCTGAACTCTGAACAGTGACTTCCTGAACCCTCGACCCCTAATCTCAAAACTCGGAATGCTTTAACCCAAAGCCCTGAATCCGCCAGCCGAAGCCTTAACCCCCAGCGCTAAAGCTTTACGAGGTCATCTTATAGTGACCTCATCTAACCTCAACCCAAGTAATGGTTCATATGCATTTCTACCTAGACGGCCTCATTTCAGTGAAGCGAATTGTTCGAATTCAGCCAGATCCCTTAACCCTCATCTTGAAACCTTTAAAGTCTCCCTTAAGTAGCCATACTTTGGGTATATTATAATAAGATCCCCATATACCCCATATTCTATCTACTTAAAGGGAGCCTATGAACCCAAACCCAGATCCCTGGTCCCAGAAACCCCAGATCTGACGCTCAGAGCCCTCATCCCTAGATCTTTAACCCAAAGCCCGCATCCCAAAACCCCAGACTCAAAGCTCGAGTCCCTAAATCCTATAAACCCCTCAAAGCTCTAGTCCCTGAACCCTATAAACCCCTCAAAGCTCTAGTCCCTAAACCCTATAAGCCCCCTAGATCTTAAAAGCCCAAGCCCTGCTCCCTAAATCTCTGATACCTCGAAGCCGAAGCCTCAACCCTAAACCCTAATTTCCTAGACCATTATGGGTCTAAATTCCCTATAATACGGGGTCCTATATTTGGGTTCCCATTATAATACGGGTCCCTATATACATTTCCCCCATTTTGGGAACAGTAATTTAGGGAAACTACCTTATAGTCCCCCTCAAATAGATAGAATATGGGGGGTATATTATTGGGGTTATATTGGGATAATGGAAAAGAAAATGGAAGCTACTATTTAGGGTTTAGGGTTTAGGGTTTCGGGTTAGGGTTATAATCCCCCTTAAATAGATAGAATATGAGGAATATGGGGATCTTATGATAATATACCCAAAGGCATATTCTATCTACTAAGCGGGACTATAACTCCTAAACCCACAGGCTTTTCCTTGATCGCGATGGCCAGATCTTCGAGCAAGTCCTGAAATACATGCAGGATTCTGGGCCCTAAAGTATAATGAGAGTTCAGGGTTCAGGGTTTATTGTTCAGGGTTTAGGGTTGAAGGTTCAGAGTTTTGAATTCAGAGTTTAGGGCTTAGGGTTCAGAACCCTAAACCCTAAACTCTGAACCCTAAACTCTGAATCTTCAGGTTTTAGGGCTACAGACCCCAATACCTGATGTATCTTCCGTATTACTCCCCAGGCCTCCCTGAGGTTCCCAAACACCCCCCGCTATTTCGGGTTTGCCGTTCTGGCGCTTCAGGCGGTAGACGTTCCCGATACCCTTGGGAATCTCACTACCTGGACCCAAAATCCTCAACCCATTCAAGAATGGGACTCTACTTACTTCGGGACATGCCTCAAACCTTCAACCATACCCAGATTTTGGATATCTGAGGTCACACCATATTTCAGGGCCCTAAACTGAAAACCGTAAACCCTAAAGCCCTAAACTCAAGACCCTAAACCCTTAAAAGCCCCAAACCCGAGAAACACATTCACGTGGAGGCTACGCCAGAGGGAGAGAACGTGGGTCTGAATAGCTTGGGAAACGAGGGATTAAGGTTTAGGGAAGAACTATAACATCATGCAGGATTTCTACTTAGGGGCCCAGGAGGACTGATTAACTAGCTCAATAATCTCTAGAATCCATATAGTAAACCTAATCACTCCCATTATGAATCTACTTGCTAAGTCCCCCTGACCCTACAAGCAGTATCCACGTTGCCTCCTCCATTTCTTGCCGACTACGGAGCCGACTTTCATGGTTAAGGTTTAGAGTCTAGTTTTGACCTTTTGGCCATCAAGCCTAGTGGGCCAGGCGGCTTCCTCAGCACAGACCGCTGGGGGTTGGGGCATTGGGGTAGTAAGACAATGCCCGAGGTCGTTCATAAAAAAGGCGCCCAGCTATACCAACTTTCGTGCCTTTTCTCCCCTAGTACTGGCACCCAGCATTCTGGTAGCTATAATGCCCACTGCGCAGTAACAACGTTATAATATTTATGATTGGGGTGTGGCTGAGGTGTTTGATTGTTAAGGGGAGCTAACTACTGAGTCTCTGTCCCCTGCAACCTAAAACCATGAACCTCCTAAACCCCAAAAAGAAGGATCCGGACAACTTTGTCCTGCCGAACAACCGATCGCAGCAACAAGTGCCATCGTCTTTCCTTCCCCTGGGGCTCCAATTAGCCCAAGAGAGGTGCTACAGTATGTATAGACTTTGCAGCTCAACGCTACAAGAGCTACTAGTCCAACCTCCTAAAGGGGGGATATATAGGGGATTGTATACTGTATAAGGGATTATGATAGGTGTTACCAAGGGGGATACTATGAGTTTAGACTATATCTCACATTATTTAGAGGGATTGGAGCCCTAGGGTTCAGCAAAGCTTTTGTTTTTTTCCTTGTTGGAGAGGGCGGTATGCGCACAACCCCCGACTCGGAGCCTTTAAAACCCCAACCGTAAAGAGCTCAAATCTCAACCCCTGCATCCCGAAACCCAAGACGTCTCTGAACCTAAACCCTGACGCCTAAAGCCTCAATCCCAAAGCCTAACTCCCAAACCTTTGAAACCCTAGAGTCCATGGCCGCTTCCCGAAGTGCTTGAAGCCAAAAATCCGAGCTGCCCGATTCTAAAGCCTGAATCCTTGGGTCCTAAACCCCCTTTAGGGTTTAGGGTTTAGGGTGGGCAAATAAAAAAAAACAACCTCACCAGACCGCAACCCACATGCAGTTTCCTATAGAGAATGGTTCGCCCAAGCGCCATTTCAGATGTTATCAAACTGTCATACAGTACGACCTTGACCCTAAACCCTGAACCCTATACCCTAAACCTTGACCCTAAACCTTAACCCTAAACCCTAAACCCTAAACATGGTTCTGTCCTTGTTTTCGTATCTGCCCAAAGTACAGTACCAACGGGCTCGAGGCAGTCATCCGCAAGTCTTACATCCAACATCCTCACGTTTGCTTCCAAAGCTTTAGTCCCCCTTAAGTAGATAGAATATGGGGTACATGGGGATCTTATTATAATGTACCCAAAGCCAAATTCTATTTATTTAAGGGGGACTATAACCCACCCTCAGGGTCCAAGGACCCAAATAACAGGGCTTTAGGGCCCAAATACCATTAACCTTATAGTATTTGGGCCCCAAAACCGCATTATTTGGCTCCTTGGACCCCAAATCCTAAACCCTAACTCCCTATTAAACCCAAAACCCTAGTATTTGGGTCCTTGGACCCTTAGGGCCATCTAACCATAACAACTAAAACCCTAAAACCCTAAGCCCCTAAATCCCTAAAACACTAAACCCTAAAACCCTCAAGCCCTAAACCCCTAATCCCTAAGACCCAACCCTCAAAATCCCTTAGAACCTGAACCCTAAACCCTAAACCCTAAACTTCCAGCGTGGAGCCTAGGTGCTGCGCAACGAGGCACAGTACTATGGTAAGCCGCCCAGTTCTTTGCAGTGTTGGGGTAGGGTTTTAGGGTTTAGGGATCGGGGTTTTAGGGTTTAGGGGTTCTAGGGTTTAGGGTTGTAGGGTTTTAGGGATTTAGGGGCTTAGGGGCTTAGGGTTTAGGGTTTTTGGGTTTGAGGGATTTAGGGGTTTAGGGTTTTAGGGTTTCAGGGTTTAGGGTTTTAGGGTTTTAGGGATTTAGGGGTTTAGGGTTTAGGGGGATATAGGGTTTCGGGTTTAGGGGTATGCACCATGCGAACACAGGTCCTAGCCCTGAAAAAGGCTTGCAGGTATTAGCTCCTGGGGGTTGTGGGGTGGCTTCCATGTCAGAATTACCTTCAATAAGTCAAACGAGCCCTTTACTGTTCCCTAAGCCCTAAACCCTAAGCCCTAAACCCTGAGCCCTAAACCCTAAGCCCTAAACCCTGAGCCCTAAACCCTAAGCCCTAAACCCTAAACCCTGGGGATGTCTTGTTTATAATTAACCCCTACTCTGAGCCCGGCCTCAAGTCTGCAAGCCCTAAACCTTTAAAACATCAATTAAACACTACCCTAAGGGTCTAAGGACCCGAATAATAGGGTTTTAGTGCCCAAATACCATTAATACTGTAGTATTTGGGCCCTAAAACCCCATTTTTTGAGTCCTTGGACCCTCAGGACTATAAAGCCCTAGGCCCTTCACTGTGTATAAGGATTACTGGGGGGTTGGAAGCTCCTCCGTGTTGTGCAGAGGTTAGGGTAATCAAGGGATTTGGGGGCAATGAAAGGGCCCTAAACCTCAAACCCCTAGACCCTAAACTCGAAATCCTAAACCCTCTGTGTAAGTGACTGAATGTCTCGTGGTTTAGCGCTCTCCCGCATACTGGTATTGGTTGCCCACAACGAGGGTCATATAGTTATCATACGACTGCTACAGGGTCCTGGTTAGGGTGTAGGGTTTAGTGTCCTGATTCTATAGGTTGGGTCTACCAAAGTCCTCTTACTCTGAGAAAATATATTCCCTATAATCCCCCGTTTAAATCCAGCTTCAGTTACCAGAGCCCTCTCATTTTTGTAGCTTCTGCGTGGTCTTCACAGATGATAAAGGCCTAAACCCGAAACCTGCAAGGTCGGCTAAAATGGTTTGAAAAGACTGGTTTGGCCCCAAATGCTGGATGAGCCTCTAATGCGGGCTGCCTTACTTGCTGGTTAGTTGGAATGAAGAGTTGGAAAAGCACATGGAAACCACCAGATTGCTGAAGACCATACATGGGGGCTCCGTACTAACACCCAGTAAGCGTCGGGCTTTGGGGGGTTCTAAGCTGGAGTCATCCCCCATCGCTTGCAGCAACAACATCCCGACCCCCCTTGGGTAGTAAACGTTTCCATGCCCGTGGATTCTTACAGTACATCTAAGGTTAAAACCATGGGCCCCTGGTATTGGCCCTTACCCCTGGGATCCTTGTATACCTACTATATACCCTATGTGACTATGTGTATCCTTAAGGATCCCTAGAATCCCCCTAAAAAGGCTTAAGGGCCCATATTAGGGGCCCATACTTCTACCCTTAGATTACAGTGAGGACGGTTTTTTGCTTCCTCTAGGACTTGAGAGACTCCATACCTGAAGGTTCATAGATGCTCATACATGCAGCAGAGTTTTCATGGGCATGAAGGCTATGAACGTATATGCATACCTAAACCCTAAAATCTAAGCCTGAACCCAAACCCTAAAGCCACGCCCCTTGCTCTTCTTCAAAGCTGGCCTCTGGGCTTTCGTTGAAAAACAAAAGTTTAACTAGTTGCATCCCACCACACACGTCCCATACCCTAAACCATGGGTCTTGCCCCATCCCAGCAACAGCCTATAATAGGGGTGTTATCAAGAGCTATACATAACTATAATATGAATATAATCCAACTGTTGCTGGGTGGAGGCAGGACCCAACCTAAACCCCTAAACCCTGAACCCTAAACCCTAAAAAACCCTAAACCCCTAAACCCCAAACCCGAAACCCTAAACCCTAAACCCTAACCCTAACCCTAAACCCGTAAACCCTAAACCAAACTCTCGAAAAGCCGAGGTTTGGAACCCCTCCACATGCAAATCTGCGAGGCTTTGAGCAGCTCTCAGGAGGCTCCGCCGGATTAGGGTTTAGGGTTAGGGTTTAGGGTTTTGGGTTTTGGTTTAGGGTTTAGGGTTTAGGGTTAGGGTTTAGGGTCGAGGGGCTCCTTGGGGCACCAACAAACCCCTCATACTAACCAACATAATTGGGGCCTTAGGGGGTTGAGGGTTTAGGGTTGTTGGGCCCCCTGGGGTAGCAACAAACCCCTCATACTAACCAACATCATTGGGGTGCCTTGGGGACCGTGGAGATACAGGGAATGCAAGGTGATTGTGAGGTCTTTATGAGGGATTATGTTTCAGAAGCTCTTTTAAGTGAATACTCCCCCGCTGAACACCCCCGACCCCACCCTTAACACAAGATCTTCCATATCAGACCTCGTGTATGCAAGGACATACTTCTCATATGGGGGGGTTTGCTTGGTTTTTGCTGCTATTATGAGGACCTTGTAACAATCATATCAAAGTCCTAGAGTCCTAATTTTGGGGTGGGTTCTTGTAAACCAAAGCCCCTTCTGAATCTAAGGTTGAACGTATTGGCCCCCTAGTATGGGCCTGTAACCCTGGGATCCTTATATACTTACTATACACCCTATGTGTATCCGTAAAGATCCCTAGAATACCCCCTAAAGAGGCCTAGGCCTAAGGGCCCATATCAAATGATAATGAGATGTACTTGACGTCTAAGCCCTGGTCCATAACCTAAAGTCCCTAGATAAAGCTAATCCTAAACCGTACCATAACCCCTAAAATCGTAGCCACTGAAGTGAAATCATAGCCCAGGGGATGGGAGGACCCCACCCGTAGGGTTTAGGGTTTAGGGGGTCCCTAAACCCTAAACCCTTTTAGGGGGTCCTTAAACCCAAGCTGGGAGATCTTCATTGGGGCTTAGGGATTAGGGTACCTGACTCGGCTATTCCTGGGTCAGGGTTGAACATGATTTGGAACTCTACGTATTATACTATAACTTGCGTCATATGTTGTCACACTATAGCTTGGGCCATTTGGCCTTGTCATTAAGCTGTTACAGCACCTAGTGTGGCAAGTATTACGGTAAGGAGGAATGGCCTAAACTATAGCCCCAAAACATAATGCAGAGTTTTAATTTTGACCAGTATCCCACGGACCCTAAACCCTCAATTTTAAAGAAGATGAGGCGGGAAGCAAACCTGCGGCTCCCGGGACGGTTCTGCGCAATCCGAACGACAAGGTGGAGAGGGATCTCGATAGCTGAAAGCCCCTACACCCTAAACCCTAAACCACTACCAAAAAAGATAATCGTATTGCCATAACTGATGTTATTAGTTATTAGTACTATTGTGCTTAGTGTAGATGTCTCTTGTGCTTGGTAAGCTATCCACCTGGAGTGTTTGAAGCAGCAACTGTTTGGCCTTTGGGGGGCCACTAGGGTCAGGGTTTTTTAGGGTCTATTACCATTACTTGGGGTTTAGGAGGAGTCACTTTGATTTTAGAATTGTTAAAGTTAAAGAAATTTGGGGACCCTAAGTAATGGTAAGTTTATATGGGCTTCAGGGTTTAGGGTGTAGGGTTTAGGGATTGAGGATGTAGTCCGGATGTCTAACCCTAAACCCTAAACCCCAAACCCTAAACCCTAAACCCCTAAGCCTAAAACCCTAAGGCTGGGGAGTGGTGGATATGCGCGTTTGGCGTGCTTAGGGGTTTAGGGTGCAGCGCTGTATGGGATGGTTGAGGAGGACCCTAGGGTTTTTCAGTTTTTTTTCAATGGGGACGAGATAGGGATTAGGGGTTCTGTAGAGTTATTGGGTATACCTTGGGGCTATATAGGGATGATGGAAAAGAACATGGAAACTACTCCAACTAAGGAGGACCCCACCACCCTGTAATAGTGGTAGAGTAGGAATACAATTAATAGGACCCTAGTGTAATCCTTATTATCCCTGATAGTTTGGGTACTGCCGCCCCTCAGTAACAGTTGGATTATATTAGAATGTTATATATAGCCCTTAATAGGACCCCTAATATAGACTGTTACGGGGGGGGGCAGTACCCAACTTATAGTCTATATTACAGGCTGGGGGGCCCTCCTAAGGGGCGGAATTAGTGTATAAGAGCCTGAAAGAATCGTCAAGTACTGTTTCTCCACATGCTGTAGTACTGTAAGCAATCATCGTTGAGCACTCGCATCCTGTCTGAGCTTGCAAAGGGTAACTAGATAGTTTCATATATATATATATATTCAGAGTGTTGGGTGTAGGCCACATCTCTTAAGAACACGAATGCAAGCATAACACCTAAGTTCCTAAACCCTAAACCCTTGTGATTGCGATATTTTACTTTGCATGGCGGATCGCCTCTACCTGCATGCAATACTCAGGGGACTCCAACAAATTAGGAGTATATACCTCTCTGGGGGTCCCACAACAAGGATTATAGCATTTTAGGGTCTATATTGGGTTCCCCCTGTTTTGGGAAATTATCCCTCCATCCTTAGAATTTTGACTATTACCTTGGCTTGCGTTTTTGGGTTAGCGGTTTAGGCTTACACCCATTCTAGTGTACTTGAACGGTCTGCGAATGGTGGAAACCTGAATAATTCAAACGGTGCATTTTCGCAATCCTGACATGGCCATAAGTTGAGTTTCTTAAAGGTGCTTATAGAAGGGATTGTTCATGGGACTGCTATAGAGGGTATTAAAGGGGATACTTGGAGCTTAGAATATAGCGAATATGGCCGTGATATACCTCATCTCTCAGAGCTAGTCGAGATGGATTTTAGGGTTTAGGGTTTAGAGTTTAGAGTTTAGGGTTTACGGTTGAGAGTTTACGGTGTAGGGTTTAGGGTTTGGGGTTTAGAGTTTAGGGTTTAGGGTTTAGCCCCCTTTACCAACCCCTTAGACAATGCAGCTTCCATGTCGTGATGTTTTTTGCATACTATTCTTCCCTCTTCTCATATCTAAACCCAAACCTCTACATATCCCTGTACAATCCCATCGTTAAGAGCCCTTAACCTAAGCTCTAGACTTCAAACACTAAACCCCTAAACCCTAAAGCCTAAACCCCTAAACCCCTAACCCCTAAACCCTTAAACCCCTAAACCCTTAAACCCCTAAACCCCAAACCCCCGACCCTAAACCTTGCGCTCCCAAGCCCCGGGCCTAGCATTCCAAGGGGAAAACCTACGGTGGATACATTGTCCCAAGAATTGGCTGGTGAGGGGACTGACCCAAGGCTTAGAGTTTTTTTTGGATTTAGGGTTTCGGGTTTACGATGTTTTTAGCAAATGGGAGTTTTCGCACCCTGGAATAGCAGCATGGTAGCTAATAGAACAACTAGCAGAAGCAGCTTTGTCCCTGAACCCTAGACTCTAAACCTTAGCCGCGTGGGGGTCTACCTACCCTAAACCCATGTATCATACTTTGTGTGCATAGCCGAAGCCGGGGGCCCTAACGCTGCACTCAGGGCAGGGGCTCTTTGGGTCAGGTTTGAGCGCAGATAGCTTTTAAGGTGTAGTGTCTAGGGTCTTGGGGACTTGCCCATATTGGAGACATCTACCTGAACCCCAAAAGTATGTAGAATGATGGCCTTTTGGGCTATTTTTAGGGGTGTTGTGAGCTAGTATGTTCCTTACTTTTTGGTTCCAGGTAGTTTTGTCTCCGCTTCCTGGATGTGTGTTAGTTTTCTGGCAGCAGGCCGGGTCGGAAAAAACATTCAAGTTATGACCAGGTTGTAAAATGAGTGAGCAAGGTTTAGGGTTTAGGGTTTAGGGTCGATACTCGTAAGTAAGGTAAGCAGGGACAGTGCAGTATAGTCCTACAAATATTCCGGTCTGGGAACCCATGTCCATTATATAATTGTATGGCAAGCATTGGCTGTAGCTCATATCAGCTTACAGTTACCATTCTAGATAACACGTTTCTCGTAGCATAGCTTTGAGTTTGTAGGTCTAGAAGGATAGCTGGATGTCGTGGATTGAGCCCAAGGCCTGCGGTTGAAGGCTAAGGGTATCCCCAATCTAGGGGTTGAAGCAGAAGCAACGGTTTGAAAAGAATTGCACCCAAGCCGTCAGGGTCCCTGTGAATTTTAGGTTCTCAAGTTTGATGAACAGGTGCAGGTGTTTGGGCGAGGGAACGTGTTGCATCTCGCAGGTCTTGTGTGGCATGCCTGACACGGTAGGGTAAGATTCCCTTATTCCCCATTGGCCCATAAAATTTGATAGTTTCCATTTTCTCTCCATTACCTCCATATTACCCCAATATATTCCCTTACTCCCTACTAACCCCCGGTTTTCTTAAATTGACGGATACCTTTAAGTGCCAAGTTTTTTTCACCAGAAGTCTTTATGGGCATTGCATTATTTGACTTGAATTTGCACCGCAATTCAGAGCTTACAGAACATTCATGAAAAATGAGATAAGACGGTTCCTCACGAATTACATGCTCGGTTGCTTCTGGCTTTCCACCAAAGCCCGCTAAACCTTTAGCATGCCTACAGGCATTGGTGAACCTTGCAAGGGTTCAAGGGTTTTGATGCCTGCATGTCAGTGTGACTGTTGTGCGCGGCTGCTTGTTTGCGGCCAAGATGTAGGACTGTACAACCTGGATGGTGATGTTTAAGGCTTAGGTTCAGTGACCAACAGTGCCACACATCCTCCGATCCCACTGTATAAATGTGATGATTCTGCTCGATGTGTACCTTTGTGGGCCGGAAAACACTCAGGACCGGATAAACATGAACTGTTAAGCCTATTCTTGACTGCAACATCTTGAGCGTTCGGAATTTTTCGAGCTCTTAGGAAGCTGACTTTGTGATACATGGGTTGCTAGCAAAGCACGCGAGTACCAACACGCCAAAGAACAATGCAAACTGCAAACATACAAATAGCATTTGTATTCTTCCGATTCAGGTTCTGTAGGGAGTGTTATTGAGTGGAAGGGAACTTAAATATTGGAGCCAGGGCATTGGCAATCGCAAATGGCATAGCTGACCTTTCCAAGTTCATTCTGAGATTCATGACCATGTGCTTGCTTGCCTCTTTCTAAAGGCGATCCGGCTGTTTTTTTGATTGTGCGTAGTTTGGTGGCCAATGTTGCAAGTATTTGCTGATATGACAATTGACAGCTGGCAACCAGATGCCAGCTTGACTGCTCAAGCGTCACGTGCGCGCTACGTGGTTGCAATTGAATGGTCCCAGAAGATTTTGCGAAGGGAGCCGACAAATTGAGGGCCAACTTGCCATCAATCTTGTGATTTGGTACGAAGGGTTCAGGGTAAGTTGGTGTACACAATTTGCGGGCCGTTTTGCGCGGTTGTCGGACATGTGGCTGTTTTTGGGAAATTGCTTCGGGCAGTGACACTACGCTATCCAATGGTCATGACTTTGTAAAAACCCCTTCGTAACAGCCACCTTCATGGGTTGAGACCTGCGAGAACGAAAGGCTTTTCTGAAAAAATGCCTCGGATGCAACGTGCTGAGCATGACCGTCATTGGAGCCTGCCGCGCACCCAGTAGATGGGTTGAATTGAGATAAAAACGATACCCAAAGGAAATACGATCCAACTTTTATTGGGGTCTGTGGAAAACACGAGGAGCATGGCCCACGGGCTGAAGTTTAAGGCCTATAGGGTGTAGGATCCGAAGTTTCATACGGGGTTCCCAGGGTTTATACGATTTAAGGTTCATTTTTTAGGGTTTTGGTCTTGGGGCTCAGACGTTTGCAAACGCCATATGATAGCCCCAGCTATCCCCTTTACTGACCTAGTCGCGAAATCCCCTGACAGCCCCAAGTAAGAGAGCTCTACATCCGAACCCGATTTACTTAGACTTCGACCCTCTAACAACCAGATTCTGCATCCTGCAAAGCTTCATCCGCAAGTGAGCATTATAGCTTACAACCCCAATTTAACTCTGACGCCCTCTGCCCTAAACCCTGATCCATGCATCAACCAATGCGACTCGGTGTTACGAGATTAGGGTTTTGGGCTGGGGTTTATAGAGTTTGAGGTTTAGGGTCTACGGTTCTCAGGAGCGAATTGTGGCGGTTTGGGGGTCGAGAGTTTGGGGAGTCATGCTTGTAGCCGGGAGCTCTGAACCTGAAAAAAAAAACCCTAAACCCCTAAACCACAAGTCCTAAGCCCTAAACACTTTTGTTGGTTGATGTTTTGGGGGCCAGCGATTAAGGTTCAAGGTTTAGGGCGCAAGGAAGGAACTGTCAAACCGTCAGTTCAAACCAATTAAATCTTGAGAAGTAAGCTCCGCAAACTACACTAAATTGGGGGGTGCCCTGTATGAATCATTATGAAGGATTCTGGTATTTTGGGGTCTCTTGGGGTCCCGTTTATGTAGAGAAACTACCACGTAGCTTGAGATGTTCTATTTATGTATGGTTGAACAACACACAATCCTGGATGTTTCGCAAGCTGTCATAGAGATTTTTTTGGTAGGCGTGGACCCCAAACCCTATGTGTGTTCGGGAGTAGCTGAGCGATTATTATATGTATAAGTGTATGTATGTATGTATGTATGTACGTACATATCTGTGTATGTATCTGTGTATGTGTGTGTATGTATGTATGTACAGTCAGTATGTATGTATGGATGTAGGTAGGTAGGTATGTAGGTAGGTATGTATGTATGTATGTATGTGCATAGACGCATATGTTTCCCCAGAAGTCTTTTTACCGGGAACTACATAGTTCTGAGCCCTGACTCTCCCAAAATCAACTTGCGATTAGAGGAAACCCTCTTATGTCTATGTACCCATATTATGGTAAGCTAAGTTTAGTTCCTCAACTGCAACCCAGCAAATCCTAGACCTTCATCTCAGGATGGCGCAGCGAAAGGCATGGTAGTGGCAACCTTTGACCCTCGGGCTTCAAGGGGGTTTAGAGTTTAGGGTAAACACTTACAATTACCAATGTTACAGTCCTAGATCCCTTGTGGAAGGCACTTCAAATCGACTTCAGCATGATATTGCTGATCATGTAAGCCGTTGTAGTAGGCATTAGTTGTGGACTTCGGACCCCGAAGTAAGCATAGTACTTTGGGACTTAGAGCCCCACTGGTGGAGTTTAGGGTTTAGGGACTAAGGTTTAGTGTTTGGGGGGGGCTTGGGGGTCATGTGGTTTGGAGTTTCATGCTTCCGGCTACCTTAATCCCGGGGTTCCACTACTATACCCCTGTCTATACCGTGTTGGATGCAGGAAATGTTGCAACAGCTTAAGTGCCATAAGCCCCAGGAACTACAGGTGTTTACTTATTTAGCCACAAGAAGAACTTTAACCTTTTGGGCTTCCTTTTTTAAACTTATTTAGCCCGGGTTATTGGAGAAACGAGTTTAGGGGCCAACCCTCTAAACCCCTAGGTGATGCAAGGTTTTCTCCATCAACCGTACCCCTTCTGGGTTACCCCCTCATTATCACCCTTTATTGCTCTTATGATTAATACTGTTCTCAGAAATATCATTGTTAGTTTTACTGCTATAATGGTTGTTATATTTGTATGAGTGCTATTGGCTGCTGTTGTTACCACTCTTAAACTTGCCTTAATCAGCCCTAATTATCCTTACATTACCTTAATCAAGGGGTAACCCCTGGGGGATAGCAGAGAAGTAAGGGAATCTTTGACCATTGTTTTCCCAAAGGGTGCCGTTTTCCCAAGGATGCACTCCTCCCCCATTCCTGTTCTGGCACTCTTGCTGCGTATCAGTATGGGAGATTATACCCAGGATTCTTTATTTGGACCGGAATAAAGGTAGATTAAGCGCCTTTAAGGTCCAAAGCCCACGCTTGTATATCGCAGCGTGGGAGCACGAGTTTTTGCTTTAGACGGATCCCGTTGCTGCGGTGGCCTGCAGAGACCCCTCCTCTTGAAGTGAAGCTAAAATCCCTAAACCCCTGGACCCTAAACCCTGAGGAGGTCGGTAGTTCTGGATTTGCTGACTTTTGACGGGAACTTACCATGCAGAGATTCTTTCTTGCAGTGCGTTACCCTTGAAGCTGTGATTCCTTCTAACCCTTAGCTCTTAGACAAGCTCAAGCCTTAAAGCCTAATCCCAAAACCCCCAACCCGACAAGCCCTGTAGACTGCCTAGCGGCATAGGGTTTACCTAGGAGCCCCAAGCAGGTACGTATATCATATGTGTTGTAAGGGTTCAGGGTTTAAGATGGAAAGTGGAATGGATAATCACAGGGGTCATACAGGAGTTCAGTGGCGAAATTCCGAAGTGATGGCCAGGCACTGTCTGATGGCCTTTATGCTGAACAACGCTTGTGGTTTTTGACATCTACGTGGTACAGGCATTATGAGAATCGCACAGTGGCAATGAAACCATTGAATAACACGGCTTATGACTTTGAGTTTAGGGTTGATTGAACATTGTTAGGTCACCCTGATGAAGGGGTTGGTGACGCCAGAGTACTATGCAAGAGTTGCTAGCACCCTCATCTGCGTGTCACCTTTAACAGGTCATTGTTGGATATGTTTTCAAACTTTTTAACTACAACAAAGTTCAATAGTAAATCTGCGTCAAAATCCGCAATGGCACCCCAGAAGAAACCCAAACTGCTGTTCACCGAACCTGGCTCACTGCTACAGGGTGGGGCCTCAGTAGCTACCGTGTTATTGCAGAAGCATACTCATGATGCCTATAACCACAACTTGCACAAGGGTATACATACTGGAAGCTCCCTGAAGATGCCTAACTGCTGGCATCTATAGTCCTAAGAACCATCTGAACGAAATGCTTCTACCAGGGTTCCAGAGAAGTTTCAGAGTGGGCGACCCCTCATTGCAACTCTGTTCAGCCTCTGTCGACTCATGCTCGGACCTGAAGTGACGGCGCCCAAAGCCTTCTCCCACAAACCCCTGACCCTACAGGTCCAGTTTACAATAATCGATCATATTCTTTGGGGTTCTTATGCCAGTACTCCTATTTACGTTGTTGGGATCATCTGTCGTTCATAAACTGTGGACCCTTAAGGTGAGGGTCCAAGTACCTCAATAATGAGGTTTTGGTGGTTCCGAATCCAATGAACACCCTTTCGTTTTGAGCGGCTGCTGCAGCCTTACGTCCTAGCGTTTTGGTACTTGGATTGTTGGGTTTTGCCATGCAAGAGGGATATTGGCTTAGGGTTTAGGGTTCGCCAAAGTAGACAGAGTAGTTTTTTAGGGAGCTTCATACTTAGTTGCAGGGGCATTGTTCCCCTTGAGAAGCAAGAATATGGAATTCCCTGAGACCATAGTGAGATCCCCTTAACCCTATCCCTTATTTTGGGGACTATGATCCTCCTAGCCATTTGGGTTTCTACATTCCCAAATCCGGCAACTCCCTGTGCCCCAAGCCCTAAAACGTGTGGACCATCTCAAACCAATAAGCCCCTCTATGGATCTTCTAGGTGCCACAGTAGTACCCTTTTCCCCTTTTATTGTTGGGCCTTCCTTATTAACACTGAACAGTAGCAAAAAGGGTACCCTTATTAGGGGTTACTGGGGAACCTAGTCCTAAACAATGATCCCTAAACCCTAAAGCCTAAACCTTACACCCTGAACCTTAATCCCTAAACCCTAAATCCAACCCAAGTAGAGCCCCAGTTCTGAGGATTGCATCATGGATGTCGACGTGCTACAACTTTTTATATCGGCCTGGCCCCCAGCCTTTGTTCAAGGGATTTCATGGGATCTTATTCTACGCGGTTTAGGGTTCAGAGGCCCTATCCTACCCCCAGCTAAAAACCTCCTGGCTTTAGATTATGCACAAGCAAGGTTTAATTTTGGGTTGTTCTTGGCTTATTTGGCCTTATTCGGGTAGTCTAGGATTGGACCGATTCTTGGATCATGCGTGGAGGGCGCTGAGGATGGTGTACCTCTTCAGTTGTTTGATGCCTTCGCCGATCTCAGGTCTATGCAAGTTTGAGGTTTTTGGTTTCAGGGCTTTGGGGTTTTAGATGTTCAGCGCGTAGTCATGCTGTTGTCAGTTGTCTGTACCACGTACACTGGGGCTTGGCAACCGCCAGAAGGACTTCATGGGAAGTCTGTTGCTATGCGCGTCATCTCAGGACATCATTGAAGTCGTTCATTAGGTTTGTGTTTGGGAGGGGAGCCATGTGCCCTAAACCCTAAACCCTAAACCCTAAAGCATACATGTGACATGGCCAGGCTTCATTGGCTTGATCAGTGGTGCGCAGCGGGGAGTGGGGGGGACGCGATGATGTGTGTATATTCAGTCCACTGTTCATGCTTGAGCACCAGTACATTCACTGGCTGAAGAGGGATGTTCAATGAGTTTTGTCTGAGGTTTAGTCCTTAATGCGAGCCTTCGACCCCGCGGTCCTTACCAACCTAGTCTATACACTACATGTTCCTTTATCTCCCTAAGGGTCCCCAAGTGTCCAAGGACCCAAATAATAGGGTTTTAGGGCCCCAATACTATGACATTATAGTATTTGGGCCCTAAACCCTTATTATTTGGGTCCTAACACCTTGAGGGGAAGGAAGGAAGACGTAAAAGCACATCCGTGAGGGCTCATAGACCGCTTGCAGTAGAACAGCTAGCAACAGCAAGTCCCAAGGGCCCCAAACTCCACAAATCCGGGACTTGGAGTAAGCGTCAGGAAATCGTTGTACTTGTTATGTTTCTTGAATTTGTTTTTGGGGCGGCCTCCAGGTCAACCCCCCAAACCCTAAACCTTAAACCCCTAAACCCTGAACCCTAAACCCCTAAACCCTAAGCCCCTAAACCCTAAACCCCTGAACCCTAAACCCCACACCCTAAACCCGGCATCCTTTCAGGGTTCCGAGCTTCGGCCCCCCCCTCCTCCCCCTTCCATGGACTGTCCCCTGCGTAACATGGCTAAAGGCCCACACGGTTTAGGGTTTAGGGCTTAGGGTGTAGTATCTTGTTGGGGGCAACTATAGTCCCAAATATAGAGAGCAAGCTAGTTGTTGAGCAGAATCTTATATGGTTCAAGCACCGACATAAACCTGTAAACCTCCACCCCAAACCCCTGATCCCTACACCCTAAACTCTAAGTCTAAACTTTAAAGCCTAAGGGCAGGGCTGCAGAAGTATACTCACATGTCCTAACAAATTTTCTTATCCCTGTTATCACCCGCTCATAGCCCAACTCACGACTAGAGGCCCCTCCCGGTAGCAGTATCAGGACTTCAGAAGACTAACTCGAACTCGCTACCGTCGCTACCTTAGGTGTTTCAAAGTAAGCTGCAACCTGCAGCATGTTGGGCTAAGACATAGAAGTGTCAAGTGTAAATTCCAAACAAGAAGACAGATGCCAATCCTTACTACTGGGACAGCCAAACGGGATTCTTAATTCGGAAGCGCCCAAATCAGCCCTAAACCCCCAAACCCTAAACCTAAACCGCAGATCAGGTAAGAAGGGAGCGCCCCAGCATCGTTCACGAGCGCCGGTGCGTTGTGGGTCATCCGACCGTACAAGGGTCCTGCCAAATACCACAGAAACGTGCATGCTCTTGCGCCCGACGCTTGCACCCTAAACCCAAGCTATTAAAACCTAAGCCCCCAAACCTGCATGTGGTAGTTTCCCTAAGTAAGGGGACCCCAATATAGACCCCCAAATACTACAATCCTTATTATGGGGACCCCCACAAAGGTACCCCTAATTTTGGGAAACCCCCATGTTGTGGTTCCACGAGTATTCCTACCAAAGTAGTGCAAGCCAAGTCTAAAGGCTGTTCAAGCTTACGTAGAACTTGGACTCAGTGTACCAAGGTTTAGGGTTTAGGGTTTAGGGTTTAAACTCTAGTAGGTAAAAATGACCCTTCCAGACATCCACTTGGAGTTCCATGGGTATGAAGAAGTTACTTACGTAAACTGACGCATTACAGGTTATGTATATAGTTGAGAGTAGGTTCTAAGTAAGTTGTACATGCCCATGAACCACTCTACAAAGAATAGTTCCCTTACCAACTCCCGAAAACTTTGTTCCAATGAGATGTCATGGCCGTAAACCCCATACCCTGAACCCTTACTCCTAAAGCCTAAACCCTAGATCATCATGGACCCTCTCTTTCAGAAATTATTTGTCAGCTGCCTTTTGGCGGCTTCTGAGCATCCTACTGTGGTTGCCAGAGCACCAGTCCAAGGATGTCTGAAATCCGTAAATTCTTTTTGTTGAGTTTAGGGCTTATAGGGTTTAGGGCTTAGGGTTTAGGGTTAAGGGTCCAGGGTTAAGGGTTTAGGGTTAAGGGTTTACGGTTTTGAGGAATGTTCGCAGAACTTGTGCAAGCTCAGGGCTTAGCATGGAAATCCAACTACTTCAGAGGGCCCACGCAATCGCCAATGCCGTAAATCCAGGTACCCCGTGATCATGTACATGGACCTCTAGGGTAAGTACCACGTCTGATCACCCTTAGCAACAATTTCTAGTATTTAGCATGAACAACCTTGAGCCCTAAACCTCAAATTCACTCAATCCAACCAACAGCCACAATAATTTTCAGGGAATCCGCCGCAGCATCTTTAAAAAGTAGACGCCAAGAAAGAGCCCATTTCTAGATTCTGGGTTTAGGGTTTAGGGTTGGTAGCCAGGGGCGGATAAGACTGAAATTTCCACCAGGCGGTAGTCTGCGAATTACAACAAGGGTTTAGGGGTTTAGGGTTTGGGGTTTAGAGGTTTAGGGGCTCAGGTTTTAAGCCCATATTCAGATGCCATGTTGTCTACTGAGACTTACCGAGACCCCGCGAAGAGCCTTCTGTAGCGTTCAAGTACCCAATTTACGGGTCGTTTGGGGGCGGGGGGTCCTGGTAAACCCCAAGCCCCAATCCCTTATGTGCATCCTTGGAATACCTCCTTGCTGCTATTGTGCTTGCGATCGCTCGCCCTTTCGCTTCGCATGGCGAAGGCCCTGATAAGTGGGAGTTCCCCAGCATGTGAGCTACAGTCTACACTCCTTAAAGGGGAGTTATATAAGGTTCAGGGTCTATGGTCTCAACACCTTAAAAGGGGATATCTAGGAGGTTATGTAGGGGACCATTATAGGGTTTTCAGGGGGATACTAGGAGTTTAGACTAGCTCATGTGGGCTTCCAAATTATCATGAACATCGTGCAAAATCAGATGGAAGAGAAGGTAGACATTGGAATGGACATAGGAATGACACGGGACTGTCCCTTGTTGCGGGATGCTCTTTTTGCTATGTGGGCGGGGGGGGTATAGCGGGACCCCTATGCATGGAAACTTCCAAATCAAACTCACCTAGCCGAAAGCGGAGCTTCACACGTTTTTGGTTAGGGTTTAGGGTTTAGAGTCTAGGGCCCGAAGCCCTAATCCCTTAACCCTGAACCTCAAACCCTAATCCCTAAACCCTTTCGAAGACTCGTGCCTTGGAGAAAGGGTCCGCCAAAAAAAAAACTGAACCCTAAACCCTAATCCCTAAACCTCAATCCCTAAACTCTAAACCCTAATCCCTCAACCCTAAATCAGGCTTAGGATTGGGGGTTTCGGGAGTTAAGCTTGAGCTTTTCTGCTTGGTTTAAAACAGACGAAAATGACCCTTGTACTTATTTTTTGGGTTCATTCTTCACCCCCTACCCGACCCGATGATATTCGATATTACCAAGAAAGAGACCCTTTTTCTTGGGCGACATATATCATGTTAGTTGTGGGTGACGGTGTTTTAGATATTTTCAGATTAGTGTTCGTCAGCTGAAAAAACATGGGGGGGATTAAGTACAGTGATGCAACACTCCCAAAACTGCAGCCCTAATTGGGTTTAGGGCTTCGGGCTTAAGGTTTAGGGAACCTAGTTCACAAAACTTCAGAAAGAACTTACCCAAGTTTACAGCACTTTCAGGAATATCTCCCCGAAAGAAGTCCTACAACTCGGGGCATCCGGCAGAAGCGTTGCAGCGACAACAGCAGCTGCTGTACAAATCCAACGAGGTTCTCAGGACTGAAGGTTATCCCAATTCTAGCAACTTACTTAGCCAACAGAAGAACTTTAAACTTTTTGGGCTTCTTTTTTGGGTCTTTATAATAAAGTGTATGTTGTTTTCAGCCCTGGTTATTGAGGAAGAGAGGCAAGGCAACCGCAGATGTAAAGATTTACTTACTTAGCCAATAGACGAACTTTAAACTTGTTGGGCTTCCTTTTTCAGTCTCTGTAATACATTTCCAACGGTTTTAACCTTGGTTATTGGAGAAGAGAGTTTAATCCGCAACTGATGGGTCCCCAATTGTCTGACCATGGCTAGGGCCTAGAGTACGTGCCCTTACCATGTGCTTGAAATCCGCATGTAGAGCTCATGTGCACGGAGGTGCGCAGGCCTCAAATGAGCTGTAGTTTAAACTCCTTGAAGGGGGTGAGAGACTATTATCATGGAGGGGGCTGCTAGGAGTTTAGACTATGGCTCACATGTTTTCGAGTGATCTTACATTTCTAGAGGACCCTAAGTAGACATCATACGAAAAAATAGTAGAAAAGACATATATTAGGGAACCAGAGGTTCCTAAGAGGTCTGTCCTGTCTGGCGGGGCTTGTAGGTATCTACCAGCGTATAGTCCCCCTTAAGTAGATAGAACATGGCTTTAGGTATATAGTTATAAGATCCCCATATACCCCATATTCTATCTACTTGAGGGGGAGTATAAGCCCTAAACCCTAAACCCTATATTCTATATACTTAAGGGGGACTATAGGGTTTAAGGAGGTCCACCCCTAAACCCTAACCCCCCCCTAAACCCTAAACGTTGCTGAGTGCTTGGTAGTTGCTGCTGCATGGTTCGTAGAGAAGATGCAACTACCGTTTGAATTGTCTTGAGATTCCTTAAGGGTCCAAGGACCCAAATTATAGGTTTTTTGGGGTTTAGGGCAGCAGATAAGGCTTTGTGTAAGAGGCTCTTGCCAAAAAACAGGGTAGCCCAACAAGGTGTCTACAATCCCACGCTCAAAAACCATGAGTCTGTTAACCATCCCTCTATACTACTTGGAGGGTCAGGGGGACTTAGTAAGTAGGTTAGTAACCCGTGTAACCCATATAGTAATACTAGTCATCCCGTTATTAACCTACTTACTAAGTCCCCCTAACCCTCCAAGTCGAATTCCCGGCTCAAGGTTCTCCCGTAATGAACCTATCTTAACTTGCCCCAAATGAGCCTAATTAAGGAGAAACCTTGATAGGGCCGGGGGTGTACTGTAAAGGGAGTGCCTGGGTAACCTACAACCAGGGCCTTCAAAATCCATAGGTCCATAAACAACTCAAGTTCAAGTGGCCCGTAAATCTATCCCACAAACCAAGGGTGTCACTTTCCCCGAGAACCTCAATGAATTGTTTGTCCAAAGGCGACTTTGAGGATCACGGGACGTAAATTTAGGGTCCAGGGTGTAGGGTTTAGGGGTTAGGATTTAGTTTAAGAGCGATCCTTAACCTTGAGCAACTACACTGTGCGGGCTCAAGTCAGTACATACTCCGGACTAAAACTGGTCCTTACATTGGGTATATAGCGTACCTAGGTTTCACGGGGGTGTTGCCCCAGTAATGGAGATTCCAACTGGGAAGGAAAATAAGCATGAGATTGAAACTAGGGTTACATGGCACATGGGGCTTATGGGGATAATTACAGTCACAAAGCCCTAGACCCTCAACTCTAAACCCCCAACCGCAAGCCCTAGACCCTAGACCCTACACCTTCAGCCCTAAACCTTAAACTCCAAACCCCAATCTAAACCTTAAATAGTAACTACCATTTTCTTTCCATCATCCCCCTAAACCCTAAACCCTAAACCCTATATAACCCCTATATAACCCCAATGGGGTAATCCTTAGGGTTGCCACTGCTGGCTGAGTCCCCTGGTCTCGAAGTAATCCTCTCCCCCCTCATAATAAACCCCCCACCCCCCTAAT